>JARJLF010001734.1:0-64169 GCA_029378395.1 Mycena leptocephala | reverse complement strand
TTCTCTAATGTTCACGTTCTCATCGATTGGACCTCTTCTGGTTTGAGATTCACACGTTGCCGTTGTAGAATTCATTTCCGACTCGAACGCACTGGCAGTGACTGCTCCCAGGCACCCCTCACCGTCAAGTGAAGATGAGCGTATCCGTGAAAAAGACTGAGCACGTACAGTACGTTCAATTCCCTTGTCGGCCGTCGCCATTGGGGCTATTGACGTGCAATGTGTGCAATGATTTTATTTTTGTTCGTTATCGCCACCGTTGACGTTAATACATCCCTTTCTGCCGTTTTTCTTCCCCGCACACCGTACTTCCCGACCTTTCTGATAGACCTGCAAATGTTTGACGTCTTCAAAGCTCAAAATTGTCAAAACTCCTTTGCTCAAGTGATTCAGCTGTCCCCACATATGACGTGCTCATTCAGATACAAATTAAATCCACCCATCTCCTGTCCGGAACATAGAGGGTATAGGTAAGTACAGTGTGCGGCCGCATTTAATATTTAAAGTTCATAGCAACGCTGAACAAGGTCACGAGAACAAAGGAGGTCATAAATGGCAAGAACATTAGATCTCAGCAGATGCAAACATGTCATTGATGGGCCGGCGTCTTTGTTCTAACTGGGACTGTTGGTTTGTATCCTTAAGCTTGCGAGAGGGCTCCCCGCCTTTCTCCTCCTAAGCCATGCCTACACTCACCCAGCACTATGTCTCCAAGTCTCCCGGATTTCTACGTCTTCCCAAGAACTTCTCGACGAGATTATCTCCGACCTCGAGCACCGGGATATCGTATCTCTAGCTCTTGTTTCTCGCGCCAGCAGCGCCCTGGTCATCCCGCGACATACAGAGTATCGCGTACTGCGTACCCGCCATCTTCTCCCTGCATGTGGGCCCACCTCGCGCGACGCGCCGATCTCACGCGGAACATACGCGAGGTGCACATCTGCGAACGCCTCAACAAGACCGCCTCGGACCGGGTGCCGAAGACACTGATAGACCGCTGCGTCGACGAAAAGATAACCCATGTGGTGGAGGAGCGTCGTATACGCAATATATGCATCGCGCTCGGGCACATGCGCCGGCTGCACACGTTTACATGGTCCTGGGAAGTCGACCCCCCCGCTATCCCACGATTGAGACGGCACACGAGAACGCCATTCTCGAGGTGCTTTCCCGGAAGAAAACGCTGAGGCATATCGGGCTGTCGGGGATGTTTGGGTCGCATGCACCAGGTCTGCCTACGATCCTGAGAGCTCATTATATCCGGTGTGTAGCGACCCTACTCAGGATACCATGCTAACTCTTATTTCAGCTTTGGAGATTCTCCAATCTTACGTCCATATCCTTGCGGAGACGCATGGATAAAGGCGGCCAACGCGCTGCATTTAAAGCGCATGCTGAGCCGGTCAACTCTGGAGGTATTTATCCATGCGTCCATCTGTATACCGACCCTCATAATAACTTGTACAGTATATTGAAATGCCGATGGAGTTCTCCGGCCTTGCCGATTGCAAGTTCCCATATCTAAAAAGAGTCAATCTCTTTTTGCAATCAGGCGGGAAGCGATCCATCGATCCCTGCTTTGTGCGCTTTTTGAGCGACCACCCTACCATCGAAGACCTTTCCTGGCTTCCGCTTGGCCCGGTGTACATCTCGCCACGGACTCTTCCCGCGCTCAAACGCTTACGTACAAATATTCAAGTCGTCGGCATGCTTGACTGCCAGTTCATAGAGAGTCTCGATATCTATCAGCTCGATCCCGCAACGTTGGTCGATTTGAAGAATCTGCAGTGTGGCAGCGTGCGCAGGGTCAAGCTGCACGCTTTCGGGGATCTGGCGGCAATGTACGAGCTCGCCGAGCTTTTCCCTGATCTGACATGGCTGTCCATGCCGTCGCGCTATGGACATTTCAGTCTCGTGCGTGTTCCGTTGTCACCGTGAATCCCGCTGATGTGTGTACCAGGAGGACTGGCTCGACCTTCTCCCTCGTTTCACCAAGCTCGAGGTCTTCCGTGGGCAGGGGCTGTGGGCGGCCGTAACCCTCAACATGCAACGGATGCACGGCGTCATCATGCAACTCGTCCAGCTGTGTCCGAATCTGCGGCAACTAGACCACAGTGGGCACAATCAAGCACGGCAAGACTGGAACAGGATTACTATCATCCGCGAAGGGCCGGAGGGGGTGAATGTAAGGTATCGGGTAAGTCGGTGTTTTATTTCCGTGGACTAGACACTAAGTGATCTTGGCGGCGTCCAGATTGATAGACCACCGGCGAGGTACGAGGCCAGTTCTACTCCTCCAAGATTGCTATGACATTTCACTATAGGCGGTGGTTTGACGCACTGGAAGGCGCGTTCGATTAGATGTAGAGGGCAAGGTTTTGTTTGCGTTCCTTATTTCTGGAGACCTGAATTTGGCTTGGACATTCAAGTGTACTTGTTGGCCAAACTTCCCACTAAAAACCGTCAACCTTGTGTCAATTCTGGCTGTTGTACCTAATTTTCTGCTGTATCTACCACGTCGATTCTGTATCTTTTGAATATTTTATGGAGTTAGCGGTGTTGCCCGAATTTGCGAGTGTTTGTTCCCGACTGAGTCTGTCCCGCACATCATACATCTACTGCGATCTTCCCGTTGGCGCTGCATACACTCTGGGGTTCCTTCTGACGTCCTAGGCACCCTTCAAGATGTCTACAATATCAACCGCGCTGCGGAATTTCAAGGAGCCCACCAAGGAGCAGCTCACCCAGATCTTCTTCTCGTTGCCGGGAGTCGGATCCCTCGATGGCACGGAGAAGACCCCAGCGCAGGAGGTAGAGAAGATGGACATCAACGCCGTGCTTAGTCTGGGTATTCAGGGTGAGGAGGATGCCTATGTGAGTAGTCTCACAGTTACCGGCATAGCCCGTGGCTCACAGCATAACGATTTAAGGCGGGAAAGCTATATATCATGGCGCCGTACCTGGCGTTCGCGTCGCTCGACCGTAAATCAGTGCGCTTCACTATCCCGCTGTCCACCATCCGGCGCGTGGAGCGGCTGAATGCCAGGGCGGGCATCTATGCCCTCAGCCTTTCGACGTGGCACGGTGCCAAAATTGTGCGTATCTATTGTCCTGCAAAGTGGTGGAACTTTTCGGGGAAGAGTCTCGAAGCATTGCGACGCGTAAAGCACTCGTGAAGCTGTAGATTCAACCTTTTGGCTGGCCTTGATTTAAAGTTTGGACCACCAGTGGTTTTCAGAGCGATGATGGAGGCATATGCACCCTTCACTTTCGCATGATATGCACACCTCCGAAGGGGTTGTGGGTCTACCTCACGATCATCCTTGGCTGCAGCATATTCTATTTTCTTTTGTTTTAAATGAAGGGTTTAAACGTGTTGTTAACTCTTGTTCGCAGATCGTTCAATTAACATCTCTCCGGCCAACTGCAGATCTCTTCTGTTCGCTCCTCCGTGATGCCCTGAAGATCGAGCTTCAGCGTGGCCAGATGCGCGCGGTGAAGGGCTTCGTGAAGACGTGCTATTCCGAGGCACTGGTGTCAACTACGTCTCACGTTGCGGACAACGAGAGGGAAGACGGGAGCTTGATCAGCGAGGAGAAGGAGGATGCGGCTCCGCGCGAGTCGACATACCATGGCGGCCTCGGGCTCAAGTTCAAGTTCCCTGGAGACCCGAAGAAGTGAGTCCCTTTACCCACCTATGCATCTGTTCCAACGCGTCCCAGGCTGCGCGAGGCGTCCAAAATTAAACTATGGACGCAATATCTTCGAGGTATGGTCAAGCATCCCAATCGATTTTTTCCGTGATGCCGATGCAACTACATACAGCTCACGGTCGCAATCTCACCCTCCTCCGCTACCCACAGTGCACGCGACTGGTGCAGGTCGGCCTCCCTAATCGGCTGCGTGGCGAGATGTGGGAGACCCTTTCGGGATCGATCTACCTACGCTTCTCGAACCCAGGTTACTACCAAGAGCTGCTGGAGAAAAACACGGGCCGCACGACGACGAGCACGGAGGATATCGAGAAGGACCTGCACCGGAGTCTGCCCGAGTATGCTGGTTATCAATCCGAGGACGGTATCAGCGCGCTCCGGCGAGTACTCCAGGCATATTCGTTCAAGAACCCAGAGCTCGGATATTGCCAGGCGATGAATATCCTGGCTGCCGCTATTCTCATGTATGTAGTGTTTCCTTAGATGCACAGATACTTGCTGATCAACCCAGATATATGTCGGAGGAACAGGCATTCTGGCTGCTCGAGGTGCTTTGCGACCGCCTCCTCCCTGGGTATTACGCGTGCGTGCTATTCCTTTATTTCCCATTCTTAAATTCATGGCGACCCGGCGACTAGCCCTTCAATGCACGGGACACTTCTTGACCAGCGCGTTTTCGAAGCTCTCGTTCAGCGGTGTCTGCCGATCATACACGACCACTTCCAAGACGTCGACGTACAGCTGTCTGTGGCATCACTGCCGTGGTTCCTCAGCTTGTGGTGTTCCTTTCCGTTCGGATCCCTGACTGGTCTAACATTCTTGGATAGGTATATCAACAGCATGCCCATGATATTTGCGTTCCGAATAGTAGATTGCTTCTTCTGCATGGGTCCCAAGGTCTTATTCCAAGTAGGGTGAGTGGCTCACGAGTTTATTTGGAGGGTCCACAAGCTAATCATTATGCAGACTCGGTCAGTCATTTGTTGTGCCACCTCCCAAAAGAGTCTAAGAGGTCATTTCTAATTTCAGCGATCCTTAAGATCAATGGGGAAAAGCTTCTACAGATTCAGGATGACGGCGGTTTCCTCAAGTACTTCGTCCTCTCTTCTCCAAACTATCTCCTCTCTTACCTCCATTTAGCCTTATGCGCGATTACTTTGCCTCTCTCGGCGATTCTGCGCACCCCAACTCCCCCGATCCCCGTGCGCGGGCGATCACACGCTTCCAGGAGCTGCTCCTGGTTTCGTTCCGCGAATTCTCTGTTATCACAGACGATATGATCCTATCCGAGCGTCGGCGCTTCCGCTCTGAGATTATTCACAGCATCGAGTCGTTTTCCAAGCGCTCGGCCGTCCGCAACCTCAAGAGCCTCGGCCGACTCTCTAAGGAGCAGGCTGGGCTTGTGTACGACGCGCTATACAAGGCCATGTGCATCGTGCCGCCGCCGCCGGACGCACCGCCCCCGCCCTCTCTCGTCGCTGCGGGCGACATAGGAACGGAGGAGAAGCCTGAGACGCGCATCGAACTGCGAACTTTCCAGTTCTTCTTGAGCGAGATCGCCACGTGGGCACGGGACGAACGGATTGTATCGAATGGGTTCCAGGTCCGCGATTTGATCTCTGTCGCAACCATCTTGCTTATTTTGCTTCCTTCATCTGCAGCGGCGAATCGATAGGGAGATTGCGGAGCATGAGTTTATTGACCGGTTGTTCTTCTTCTGGGACACGTCATGTCGGGGCGCGTTATCGTTCCAGGTGGGAGATGTGGTCCTCGTCTTTTAGGGTGTGCTTAATCGTTTTCTGTCTAGGACCTGATACTAGGGCTGGACGGCGTCATGTTCAATGACCTGATGGAAAATATAGAGTGGTTCTTTAATCTGCACGACAAGAATAAGGACGGGTTCCTCACGAAAGACGAAGTGTTGACACTTTCAGAGACATTCCTAGTAAGCAACACCTCACGCCCGGCGCGCCACATTCCATCGCTCACGCATCGCAGTTTATTTTCAGATATGAAGTCGGCGACGCGTATTTAGGGGCTGTCAGTCGATTTATGACTAACGCATTCGAATATGGAGATGCGCTGCTGCCACCGTCAGAAGACCCCCCCGAGACAAACGAGCAGGGTGGGGAAACTCCACCGAGTGTTCCAACGAACCAGCCTTACCTCAATCTTGCTACGTACGTTCCGCCTACTCTTATAGCATTCCTAGTTGTTAAACCTCATTATAGGTTCCGCATGGTCGTACTCGCAGATGAGGTCCTCGAATCCTTCTTCGAGACGGATTTGTCCGCTTCCTTCAGACTGGAGCCGCTTCCAGAAATGGAGCTGCCTGTGTCCAGCAGTGGTCTGTTGGGCGACATCTGGTCGACAATCGCGACGGATAACAATAAGAAGATGTTTAATATGTTTACTGATGAGATTGGGAAGACCATTGGGAAACACCAGGTGCGTCTCCTAGACGAATGCATGCTCATTGCTTATGCCTCTTAGGTTATACATCGACCTTCAATTGGTCGGTACACGAAACTGGAGGAGCCCAAAGCTCGGGAGTCACTCCTTACGCCTTCAATGCGGCATTCGGCGTCCAAGTCGAGCCTCTCCGCCGAGAGCACCAAGACGGCTGCGACATCGACGTCGTCGACGCTTAGTGTCGATGTCAACGCCCCAGCGTCTGGGAAGGGGTCTTTACCCTCCAGCAACAGTGGATTCTCGCCCCTGCCCATGCTCCAGGCCGCCAACATCGCGCTCATGGAGCGGACACCATTCGCCATCGACGACGCCAAAGATGATGAGGATGAGAGCGACTCAGAGCTTGACGAAGGCGGGGACGACCAGGTCATGGATGAGGTTCGTACTCACTTGACCTTTCGCGGATTATCTGATTAACCGCGAAATAATAGGTCGACGCATTCCTTGAAGCCCACGATTCTGGTCTAACTGATGCTGACAAAGAGGTCGCCAAGGGTACGCACACACGCCCGCACTCGGAAAGCCTTGTACTCACTGAACGACCTTGTTCTCGTTTTAGACCTAATAAATGCCGAGCCTGTGAAGTAGGTCTGCTTCCGTCGACACCCTTGGTTTTCGGCATCCTCTTCGTGTCAACGTTGCATTGTATCCATATTTTTCGTCATTCTGGACGTTCCTCTCCACGCTTTTTCTGTAAATGCATATGCTATCCGAAATAAAATACATAAATGACCCGTAGACTAAAATTGGATCCTAACTTATGCCTCAAGCCCACGATCTGTCCATATACGGATGGATAGGTCTGAATCTATGGACCCTGTGGCCAACATATTCTGAGAAGGATGAGTCTGTTGGGAACTCAGATTAGTACTACCAAGTCAAGTGGAACGAAATGATGAACTAACGGCTACGGCAACCACCACGTCTGGAAAAAAAACGTGGGTCAAGACACAGTTTCGCAGAACTCTGATACACACCGGTGTGGCCCTCGAGAACTTGAACGATTTCGCGGGTTTGAAGATCCCATATATAGGTCTTGTTATCTTCACTCCCAGCAACAATCCACTTACCACCCGTAACACTGAAGCACGCAGAAATGCAGTACTTGGAGTTCGTGTGGCCTGTGTAGGTTTTTAGGCAACGCGTGGTTTGGTAGTCCCACAGACGAATCGCGCTGTCATGCGCGGTCGACAAGATATATTTCGAGTTTGGAGAGAATTGGACGTGTTGGCTGAGAAATGAATGAGATTCGAAAACAAGGAGATTGGAAGTAAGATCTACCACACGGCATCGTGTCCCTCGGCAAGGGTTTTTAGACACTGTCCGTCACTTGTGTTCCAAATCCGGCTGGGCGGTTAGTTTAGTTTGGTTACATGACGTGTGTGAAACGGGAAACATACATAAGACCGTCTAGGGAACAAGAGACGATTAATGTGGCGTCTCGATTGAAATTCACGGCTGTGACAAAATCCAGATGGGCGTGAAGTGTCTTCATGCATTTGCCTGTGGATAGTCGCAGTCAGGAACCGGGAGCCGGATATTGCGACAGAATCGCGGACCTTTCGCTGTGTTCCATATTCTTACATCCCCGTCGCAACCGCCAGAGACGAGCAGATTGGAAGCAGTATTGTAGTTGAGGCAGAACACCCATTTTGTATGCCCCTTCAGCTGTTTTTGGGTCAGACCCTGGTCACAGCAAGCGTATCAGGATCAGGAGGCGTCCGAGGTCGAGCCGCATACTGAATCGACCTCCCATATGCGGATCGTTGTATCGTCGGATGCGGACGCAAGATACACGCTGTCAGAGGACCACGCAATATCGGACAAGCCTTGCGTATGTCCGTTCAGGTTTCTTATGAGTTCGCCTGTAAATGGCGACCATATTTTGACCATCTTTTCCGCACCTGCGCCATTTTATCAAGAATAAGCAGTACAGCGAATTTTTCGCACAAACCACAAGACGCAAGTAAAGTACCGTCGGGGCTGAACTTGACGGCAGAAATTGACATGGTATGACCACGTATCGTGTGCCTAAGCTCGTAGTTTGGCTTTTCACGACTCGCAGCTATGGATGGCCCCGCGGTTGGTGCAACAGGTCCAGGGACTGGGGCTGGAGGTTCCGGGACCTGGGGGTCATCCTCCGTTGTCTGTGAAGCTGCATCATCATCTGTAGAAGAGTCTTCTGCGCGAGGATCTGGGGAGGACATGTTAAAATTGCCGAACGAGGTGAAAGACCGAAATTGGCGGCCATCAGATTGGCGCTGCTTGTCATGGTCAGCCAAAGTCAACACTGACAAACACCTGTTCTGCTTCATGTTGATCCCCGTATCTCTTGACATTTTGGCGCTCACTGTCGATAATTCTTGTATCTTGGACTCTGATGTCTTGCAGTATTTCGCGTTCAAATACTCTTCTTCAAGATGCACTTACTTACGGTTAATTATAGAGTGGTGAACTTTGGGTGAACTTCCACGCCTGAGGTTGGACCGTTCCCGACGCCGTCTGCTCCCGTCTCGCGATGCAACGGAGGCAAATAGTGTATCTCCTTATGGGAACGTTTTTCCAATCTGGACAAGTCTGCAACTGTCAGCTCTACAAACATACGATCTGAAGCGAATGCCGTTAAAGTTGATTAATCATCGCAAGCGACAATTCAATGGTTGCGCTTCTGTAATAAGGGCAAACTTAGGACTAACAGCTATTCCCTCCAATACATGTCCCCCCCAAGTTCTTGCGGCCGTCAGCTCTCCTCGATCTCTACAAGGTCTCCCGTACCAGGCCGTAGGTGCTGGAAAAAGACCAAGGAACGACAGGAGTCCATATGGTCTCCCATACTTGAAACCGCTCTCGTTGAAGGTATGGATACTCCACTGGCAATAATGGGCAAGTCTAATTCGACAACATAGCCCTTGAAAAGTACCGGCCGACGAATTGTCGCAATATCCGTTTACTTCGCCGTTTTCCCAAACGAAATCGATTCATCTCTGATCACATTTTTTCCGTCACTGGTACGCGAAGGACTGCGAAGCAAGTGGGAAGCCGGTTGCAGCAAATGCGGGACACTTGTGACGATGAGCGAAGTAAGCCAACAAGTCTCTCATTTGTGGCAATGTGATACAATACCCCTCAGTTTTGAACCTTTTAGCCGGTCGTGAATATTCGCCGGATTTCGAAGGGGATTCCACAATGGAGCCCAACACCCCATCCGAATCGTCCGTGCCTCTTGTTTTGACGCCTTCCTCCACCCCGCCTTCACCTTTTTCTTCGATGTCAGATATCACGGATTTACTGGATGTGGACGGAACGAAACCTGGTCTACCAGCCAGGACCTTTGTCACGATCGAACTTGTTCCACTACGCGGGTCTGTTCATTCCGGCCTTGAAAAAGATTGCACCCACGCAGTTACTAAGTTTCCCAACATTAATCAACTGCACGTCTACTTGGAATATCCTTCCGACATGGCAAACGACAATCCTATCCTTACATTTTCGACACCGCGGAAGATTTCCACTTCACAACATTATTCTTACTTCCGAGTGCTCATCGGGGACGCCATCGCTCACTCGGAAGTCACAGAACTGGCCTTTGTGTCCACGTCATTCCCGTCGCCTACTGGCACAGAACGACACACGTACAACACTAAACTAATTCCACTATTCTGGGCACACCTGTGTCGCACGGCGCGTGAGTTCTAAGAAATCAAAGGTTGCGACGTCGAGACTCAGCCCGTTTATAGAGTTGTTCCAGTGCGTCATAGAACAAGATATCATCAAGACGCTCACTCCTTTTAATACCCTCCCTCCATTACCCAATAACGGCGACCGATCCATCCGGTCCGTGACCTACAATTTTTCTGCATCACGCACCACAGCGCCTGTGTTTTATCCGCCTGCTCTTCGGTCAGAACCTCCGCTACCTCCCGGATTTCCCGGGATCGGATACACTAGTCGAGCAGTGCAGCCGGCCAGCAAAACAAGTCAAAATTTTGGCATGTTAGCCTCACCTCACCTCGCATCCACGAATTACATGGCAGACGAAGGGCATGCATTTTATAATCTGGATGGCTCCTATGCCAGTGCTCAGGCTGTGCCGACAGAGGACCCTTTATTTTCAGGTACCTCTTTCTACCAAAATGCAATCCCTGCATCTTGTATGCTTCCATATGCTACATCCTCAGCTCCATACAACGATACCCAATATTCTGGCATTTTTCCCACCGGATATTCGGACTCGAGCCAATGGCCGAGGGCGTACGATACTTATGATTCAAATGATGTTGGAGTTTCTTCTATGTGGTCTGATGCTCCGATGTATTTAGAACTTAATGCAGACTCTTTTTAATTCGGCCTTTCAATGCGTGGATTGGCGTGCACTCGCGTGGGTTGAGATGTGAATGACGAGCCGAAATGGGACAAACACGTGTTCGCGTTGTGCTTAATAAACGGGTGACCAAGCCCGCCGACGGATCATAAGTTCAAGCGCGACTTGGAAGCAACTTCCACACCCACACAACCTCTACACAGACGATCGTCATGTCAGAAACCCACGAGGAAGCGATGCTCAAGGCCAACAAGCTGGCGGCTGAACATGGAATCGATCTGTCGAAACTCCCGGAAATCCTGGACATGTCGGCGGAGTCCATCACGGAAAATGTACACGCTACGAATTCCAACTGTAAGCAGGCTTGTTTCCTGTTAAAATGAGGCTCTGGATCACCTAGACTTGTAGGTCCGGATGAAAGGATGAAGTTTGTGTTCAAGAGCTTGGTATAAATTATTTTGTTTTTCAACCATTGGTTTTTGGGTACAACTCGTCTGCAGGTTACTCATCTCCATGACTTTGTCCGGGAGACTTCCATCACGACGGAGGAATGGATGTACGCAGGTTTTTATTAGCTATTCAGGTATTCATCGGCGAGAATAGGACGGCACTCGAATTCCTTACCAAGACTGGTCAAAAGTGTTCTGATATTCGCCAAGGCAACCATTTTTGAGCCACAGCCAAGAGCTCAATCTAACTCCACGTCTAGAATTTATCCTCCTCTCTGATGCACTCGGTGTATCAAGTCTCGTCGACTCCATCAACAATGCCAAGCCCCCTGGTGCTACGGAGGCCACTGTGCTCGGCCCCTTCTTTACCACCGACGCTCTAGAATGTCAGCATTATTTTCCGCGCGCCTGACATCTCCAGAAATTTATCTATCTCAGTCGAGAACGGGGACAGCATTGCGTCCGAAGGCAAAGGCGATTACTTATGGGTCGAAGGTAAGGTCTTGGACACGAAAGGGAACCCAATCCCAAATTGCCTCATCGACACATGGGAGACCGACGGCCACGGTTTGTACGATACCCAGGTTTGGTTGATCTTCTCGAACGAAGGTCAATGAACGGATATAATGTCTAGTACTCTCAACGCGGGGGTCCGGATTGTAGAGGCCGCCTTCATACCACGGAGGATGGGTCGTTCTTCTTCCGGGCTGTAGTGTAAGCAGTTCTACATTTTATTTGGGTCAACCTACCAGCTTTTTTAATTGACGTAGCCCCGTCTCTTACCCAATTCCGAGCGA
Source organism: Mycena leptocephala (assembly GCA_029378395.1). Taxonomy (NCBI): domain Eukaryota; kingdom Fungi; phylum Basidiomycota; class Agaricomycetes; order Agaricales; family Mycenaceae; genus Mycena; species Mycena leptocephala. Next base: position 52,417 of record JARJLF010001734.1, on the reverse strand, counting down.
TGGACCTGTAGGCCAGATGGTCAAATCTCTAGGTCGGCACGTATTTAGGCCTGCGCATCTACACATGATGCTCGAAGTATACTTCATTTTGCCGTGTACGCTGGGTTGAAAATAATCTCTACCCCAGGCCCCTGGATTCGAGAAACTGGTCACGGCCTTCTATTTCAAGGGCGACCCGTATCTTACCAGCGATGCTGTGTTCGGAGTCAGAACCAGCTTGATTGTGGTACGTCCTTTCTTCTGTTAAAGCTGCCATTGTTGTTGAGGTCAGTTGCCAGGAAACTACCACTGAAACGGACATCGAGAAGACGCGTGCCAGAGGATTCAAAGAGGCACAGACACATCAGGTTCTGAAGCGGGATTTTGTCCTGGCCACGCTCGAGGAGGGTGCCGAGGCGAGAAAGCGGAGTATGCCGAATGCGGTTTAGGAATCGTCAACGCTGTATTTTCTTCTTTGCTATTGTTGTAAAGGTATACATAGCCGCTCACAGTGTCACCGGAAAAAAGAACACAAATTCGTGAATTCTTGTTGTTCAAGTTCAATCTGCAGGAAACAGAAGCCCTTGAAGTTTTGGACATCAAGCAGTTTGGATGTCCAAAGCGTCTCACGTTCGCGTTCAGTGATATAGTTGATAGTTAAACGTAGTGAGGAAACCACATATATACATCGAGCACTAATAGATATGCACAAAAAGTAGATGATACAGCTATACAATATCTATCACAGACGGCCAAACGCTTTGTGCCGAATTAATGGACTATCTCCAGAGAACAAATGTACACACCTAAGAAGCCCGACAAGAACGGATATAACGGACCACAGGAAGGGAATCCACCTAACGATACGTTGAGCACAGCAGTAAGATATTGCGGTTGCAACTTACGTGGACATGTGGAACTTCGCGAGTTTGTATACACCGGCGAGGACGAATCCAATGATAACGGAGCTGAGACATGCACCGGCAATGCTTAGGGAAATGAAAGCAAAGAATACGAGGATGGCAAATGTGGTCCGCGAGCGTCCCTGATTGGGTTTGGGTTTTGGTGGGCGGAGGAGGGGTGCAGTGGGGTCGCGGGGGGAGTACGGACGTAGCGTGAGGGGGTACGATGCGTCGTCAGAGTTCTCGCGCCTTGGCAGGCTTGAGCGTCGTGTCGGAGGGAACGTGAGGTTGAAGAAGGCATAGAGGCCACAAAATAGGAATATGGGCGTATAAAAAATTAGGGTCCAATACAGTGTGAAGCGAAAGACGTCTGAGACATAAAGTGAGTATATACCACCAAGACCACATAAAATGGAAAGCTCACCGATAGGATGGGTCAAATATGCGCCGCCTGGTTGTATAGGGTTATGGTGGGGAATGCTGAGAAGCTCAATGCCCGGCGGATAAAGAGAGGGCCATGAAGGCGTGGTACCAGAGAGTCCGACAGAAGACATGGATTGAGTTTTCTGCTTAGATCTCACTTCATACTTAGTCGTTGAGGACTTGGCAGAGACTTGGGTATTGGGTGAAAGGTAAGAGAAGCCTACACCACCTAAATTCAACATCACCAAACAATATTGAGTCCTGGGAACGGGCATCGGCTGATCAAAGATCACCAGCTTTGCCCTTGTTTGTCTCCGATAATGGGCGGTTCCAGTTTCGCAAACTCATCAACCTCTCAACGCGTGGACTTTTCATGTTGCACAAAAGAAAAACATCATAGGAAATCATGATTAAAACAGAAGTACTGTGCCAGATTTTTTATTTTTACCATTTAAACAAAAATATACTCAGTTTCGTCGGAATTTGGGCACCTGCTCAACAGCCACATTGAAATTCAAAATTTGAGCAAAGTAACATTGTGTAACAGGTTTCTACGAGTGAGTTTCCCTGCAAAACCTTGGAAATTGGTCGAGAACTGAATATCTGATGTATTTCTTACGTGAACATAGTGAAATCCGCCAGTTTGATACAGAGGGGTAAGGTTTTCATCAAATATCTGGCTAGAATAATCCGTATTACCATTCTGCATTATAGGGGGCCCACATTTATGTTCAGAGCAGAGGCATGGAGTTATAGTACTTAAATCATTACAATTGGAGATGTAAAATGTGCATCAATTGGCCCAAACATCATGGAATCTGCGACTTCCCCATTGCAGATCGGGCGAAAAAGCTTTCTCCACAAAAGTACTGTGCCGGATTTTTCACTTTTTGCTGGACATGCAAGATGCACCTGGATTCAGGAGAATATTGGATCATTACTGAAGATCTACGAGCAAAATACAGAATCTGGCACGATAAGTCTGAAGAACAATTAGTTTGCTTCGACTTTCTCAGCGGAAGTGTAGAGATTGGTTCTATTCTGACCAAACGATGCTGGGTTTACATCTCCCAGTTGTACCTTGTGACTTGCGTGACAGGTCCGTTGCGTCCTCACCTTTGGCCTCAAAATCGGTCTTGGTGCTGTAGTTCCAGAAGAAGAATGACTGGTTTGTCTATGGGAGAAATTCTGGTGCCATTGAAGAATATTTTGAGTGACTTGAAACTTGCATGTTCCCCATAGCTGCCAAAGAAAATGGTACAACAACTGAATTTGGGCCAAAATTACCCGGATTATAGCGGGTCCACATATTTACAGGCTATATGAGCAACTTACTTCAGTTGAACGAGTCCATAAGATGCACGAGGAAGCCGCTACGGGACGGAACATGGAGGACTAAGGTTTACATGAGAACAAACAAAGCCAAAGCTGCCGATCCGATCAACGGCGGTGCCCGTTCCATATTGACAACCGTGAGAACGTTTTCTTTTACATACGTTGTTGTTCTTTGCTTGTTCTGCTTAGGTCTGCTCCGATTTGGCTCCGATTCTGCTTGGAGGCCGCTGATATCACCTACCTTTCGCCGCCGAAGTCGCCGCCCGTCACTTTGCTCTGATCTCTTGCTTTGATTGAAAATTTTCAACTCGGAACAAACTCGTACTCGGAGTCTCGGGATCCCCAGATCGCCGTCTACTAACCTGCAACCTACTCTCTTGATGATTTTCAACAAGTCAAGGCAAAAACACAAGGCGCAACCCTTTATGCGCATTCTTTATTTATAAAATTATTGTGACCTCCAATCCAACTCTAATCTGTGATTTATCTGCCGCGTTTGGTTTATACATTGCGTCTTGGTTTAACTTTGCAATCGCTGCACCATGAACTGATCGGTCCTGAAATTATATCACTACCCATTTTGGCACCATCACTCACTGGCAGTTCACCACACGAGCCACTACGAAACATACCTCAAGCGGTAGCGGAGGAGGTGGCAAATCTGGAATCTCGACAAATCCGGAATAACCGACATCTTCGAGTTTGAAACCGAACCGGTTCAACCGACTTCAATTAAGTGTCGTTTCATATACCGACTTGGGATAAAGGCGATCGATGATCCCGACAACAATCCGACAACCAACTAACCAATATTGAATACGATTGAATAGCGGTGAAGGTCTCCATTTGATCCAGGGCATCACTGAAAGTTGGGGACGCCTTTTTGGTGGCGCGCTCCGCTCATCGATTGTTCCCGACTGTTCCCGGACTGTCACTGGCGGTCTATTTGGTCAGTTCATACCCGAGCTCTTGATGTGTATTGGTCGAGCCGTGCATATATACCACCGAGATGACTGCGACGATTTTTCAGTCTCGGATCTTGATTATGGCTTCCCGACTGGCATTCTCGATTCTTGCACCTCTTCTGTGTTATGTTCTCTTTCAATTGTGTCGTTCCTTATATCGCAGTCTTTTCCCCGCTTTGCCGAACCTTCCAGGTCCCAAAAGCCCAAGTCTCTTCTATGGCAACTTCAAGGAGATGGGGGTAAATTATTCTCTCCCAACCCCGTGTAGCTGCTGAAGCCCTCCTCAGAAAGACCCTCTGTTGATGGACAAATGGCGAGAGCAATACGGACCCAATTTTAAATTTCGCAGTCTCTTCAATGTATGTTTCTATGTGTTGCATCTTCCTCCACTGACCATACGTTAGTTTTCCACCTTGTACACCTCAGATGCGAAAGCCTTGAGCCATATAATGTTTAATACAAAATTTACCAGAAGGCTCCAAACACTCGCCATAATGCTGAGCGCTTCTTCGGCAATTGTGAGCTTTCTTCTCAGCACGACGATGCTGTTTATTGACTCGTGTGCCCTACCTAGCAATAATTGCTGTCGAGACGGAGGAACATAAACGTCAGGTATGTTTGTTCAAACACTCACCGATTTACTATTTTCTGACCTCATTTTACAGAGAAAGATCATGGTAGGTATCCCAGCTGCAACATCTCCTATCTTTCTCATTGGTTTCAGACCCCAGTCTTTCATATATCGCAAGTCCGGGAGTTGCATCCTATATTCCTCGACAAAGCCGTACAGGTACGTACTTTGCGAGTTCCGACTTAAGAACATAAACCGACGGACCGCATCAATAGCTTCGGGATATCTGGGCTGCCCAGGTTACGCAGGAAAACGATGCGGCACGACTTGACATCTATGAGTGGGTGAGGAGGATGACTCTCGATGTTATCGGGCAAGCGGGCAAGCCTTTTTCTCCTGACGAGACAATTTCTCATCCATTTTAGGTTTCAATTACAAGTTCAATGCTCTGGAGCCCCACGGGACAACAAACGAGCTCAATGACGCCTTGACTCAAATGTTCCATTCCTCCAAATATTATAACCACTTCGTTTTCCGGTTTGCCCAAGACACCTTTCCAATTCTTCGTTTGCTGGTACGAATGTTTCTCTTTTAATTGTGCTCTAACTGTTCATCATATCAGCCCATGCCCGGCCGCCAACTGGTTCAGAAGGCGAAGGAGAAAATGTTTGGCATCTCAACTCAACTAATGGAGGACAGCAAGGACTTCATCAAGGCCGGCGGACCGGAGATAAATACTTCGCGGGACTTGCTGTCTATACTTTTGAAGGCAAACCTGGGCATTGACGTGCCCGAGGATCAGCGACTGAGTGATGCAGACGTCGTGTCGCGTAAGTTGAACATTTCCCTCGACGATTTTTAAACACGAGCCTCCAGAGATTCCGACGTTTATCGTTGTTGGCCACGAAACGACGAGGTAAAACTCCTTGAAAAATAACTTCCCCCCGCCTAACTCGACTCTTCCTCGCAGCATCGGGTTGGCCTGGGAATTGTTTTCAATCGCTGCCAATCCTCATGTACAGCAAAAGCTTCGCGAAGAGCTCCTCGGCGTTGAAACAGAGACTCCGACTATGGACGAATTGCATGCTCTGCCATACTTGGATAGCGTCGTGAGGGAGGCTTTGCGCCTATACTCGCCCGTGGCATTCAGCACACGCATGGTCTTCGAAGACGATGTCCTTCCGCTCAGTACGCCTTATGTCGATAAACAAGGCAGAGAATATCACGGTCTCCCGTGCGTCCATATTTCAGTTACCTTCTCATGTCCTAATACTTTCGTAGAGTTCAGAAGGGCCAGCGACTGCACATTCCGGTCTTGGCCATCAATACTGATAAAGAGCTCTGGGGAGAAGATGCTCTCGAGTTCAAGTAAAGCGTTCCACCATGATAATTGTAATTTTTTTGACCTTATTCGGCAGGCCGGAGCGATGGGAGAATATCCCGAGGCCGTGAACGCGATCCCGGGTGTCTGGGCCAATATCTTGACATTCTGGGCCGGCCCTCACGGTTGCATGGGCGAGTAGTGTTTTTTTTTGAAAGACCTTTCATCATATCTAACACACCCCTCATTAGGCTATCGCTTTTCGCTTGCCGAGTGAGTGGCACATTTACGAGTTTCTTGCTACAGAGGACCTAACTTCGAACAGACAGAAAGCCCTGATTTTCACTCTTATACGCTCATTTGTCTTAGAGCTGGCAACTCCGGCTGAGGATATCTCCAGGACCAGCGCCTTAGCCCTGACCCGGCCCTTCGTTGTTAGCGAAAGGGAGAAGGGAACACAACTGCCTTTGATTGTGAAACCATACCATCGTTGACTTTAAGCGAGTTGCCTTCGTAAGTACAATACAACAGACGACTCCGCTACATAAACGCTCTTTCACCTAACTTCTAAATTATTTCTCTGTACTGCTAATGGGAATCCGATCGTTTGGGATATTTAAATAAATATTCGCCACCAGGATGATGTAGGGGTTCGGGCGATATTGGACGTAGAAAAAGCCGATCCTAAGTTCCCAATTATACAATTGAGCAATTACTTGAATTATTACAAGGTTCAAAATAGAGTCTACTTTTTGAGCACAAGACCAGCGGCTTCCGCGATATCTCGGCGGACCGCATCGACCCCAAACATTGGTCGCATCATAGCACTTGTGATAATCGGCGACAAGCATAACGGCGCGGCCTCCCATATTTGTTTTTGAATTTTCGGAATAACCTGGTCGAGCGATTGGCTTGGGATGCAGTCGACTTTGGTGATGATGGCCTGCAGAGTGTACGTTTGAGTCCCTTCCTTTGAGAAAAGTGTGCCCGAAAGATTCGCGAGCATTTCAAGATCAACTGCGTTCAGAAGATGTTTTCCGTTAAACAAGATATAGATGCGTTTCAGCCTAGATTCAGTGTCAGAAAAAAAAGGGACGTTTGGAGTGCAACCATTCTTACTGCTTTCTGGTTGTGATATATGAATTAAATAGGTCCCCCCATTCGGGGCGTCCTCGTGCACCATAACCTGGAGCATCTACAAGGACGACCGAACCTGGGTGTTCCCCGACTCTGTAAAAATTCAATGTGCGAGTACATCCCTATAATTAAATGATAAAAAATGATCCACGGAACCACAAAAGACTGACCGCTTTCTTACTGGTCCGAAGCAGGTCTTTTCGGCCGAGAACAGCATTTAACAGCGTCGACTTGCCGCAGTTTGCACGGCCTGCCCTGATGATTCATTCCGAGATAGAGGTCAAAATAAACGATCATCTAACCAGTCACGATGACCTAGAATGCATCAGCTTATCCCGGTGAGAGATCAGAGAGGTATTACCTCCGGACATCCATGTAAGGCGGGTATTTGATCAACAGTCGCTGCCGCTGCCACGAACTCGGCGACATTGACGCGAAAAGATGCACCGGTGCCTTTTTGTCTGACCAAGGAGGGTCCACGAGCCCGTAGTCTTGTCCTTTGTTTCAAGACATGGTGGAAGACGACAGACATGAACGTGACCGTGACGGATGTACGCGTGACTGACACTCCTGAACTCGCCACAACTCACCCACTGGTTCGGTGTGCGGGAACTTATTGGTTTTATCTAGTTAGGTTTCCCGCGCTTTGGAAACCACTCCCGTCACCATTACCCTGACTCACCTGCGCGTATGCGATGTCTTACATGGCAACTATTTCGGGCGAACTTGAAGGCGAGCCCGAGTCCTTCGAGCCCGCACCAATTCTTCCTCCCGAAATAGAACGTGAAATATTTGAGATAACAGCTCAATTCCCCGGAAATGCCGTCAACCTTGCGCTGGTTGCCCGAAGAACCCAGATTTGGTACGATTGTTGCATTGAATCGCCAGCCTCGTCTGAAGTAATTCGCTGCAGGATAGAACGACTTATATATGAAACGGTGACACTCTCGGACCAAAAATTTGTGATAAATTCCTCCGAACGCTCCACACTCGCCCTGCCCAATTTTTTACGGATAACGTCAAATCACTGTGCGTTCCTGGAGATATCGAGCTGATAGACGCCGAGCGAGTCCTAAAGGCGTGCCAGGGGATTATAAACCTAGCGATTTGGCTGCCTCTTCAAGACGCCCCAATTTTCCCCCTCGTTAGCTCGCTCCGACCCACGCGCCTTTCTATAAATGTACACGCGCTTTATGGTTCGCACTGCGAGCCCGACTTTGAACACCCTTTTTTCTCCAACGTTACACATCTTGAGCTTGTTGACTGGCTAGACTGGGCCACATACCTACATATCGACTATCTATCCCCACATCTCACCCACTTGGCTCTCGATTTTGATTTGTACACGGAAGGATCGGCAGAAAGACTCCGCGACATTCTTGCCTCCTGTGGGTCTCTCATCGTTTGCATAGCCCTCGTCAGCGACGATGAAATTATGATCGATACTTCGGACCAGCTACTGGCGGCGGGCATTCACGACCCACGGCTGGTGACATTATCCGAATCGGACGTTCTTGAGAATTGGGAGGCTTCACTGCGGGGAACCGACGCATCAATGTGGTCTTTCGCTGAGGGCATAGTTGCTGCCAAGACTGGTCAGTTGCTTTATATCCTTGCATGTTGGACTGACTATTTTCATTTGCAGGCACAACTTAGGTTGTAATTAATATGACAGATCCAAAGTATAAGCATATGAAGCACCCTCATCGATAGGTGAGCCTCTTTGTTTATCGCAAGCCTTCTTACCGACTGCCTGCTGTACCCAATAAACCCGTTCAGATAGCCGATTGTACATCATATATTGGTTGGCCGGTGATCGATGCCAACTTCACTGTATTTACTCACAACTGTATACTAACGCATCAGTGTATTTCTCTGGGGTTGAAGGCCCAGTCAAATTCCTTTATCCTTGACTTCTCAATCTCTACTGCAATCCAAAAATATGTAAGTCTTTGGTGCTTCGCGCCACCTCTTTTATTCGACCCTCGTCAAAATCCGTCCGTAACCGTGAGTATATTTTTCGACACCAAATACTGTGTTCCCAGATGTTCCCTGCCCTGATTGCTGAAAGCGCTCAAACCCCGTCGCGATCGTGCTCGTGGGCACGGTGAATGCACGCTAAATGATAATTGGCTATCGGGTATCCTTCCTTCGGGTCGTCGAGGCTCGAGGGCGAAGCGCGCGCTTTTCGAATGGCTTATCCGCAGGAGCAAGATGCATCCCTTATTCGGATCGGAAGCGTCGAACAGCGAGTGTCTGGTTGTCGTCAATCGGCATGCTCGGGGTTGAGAGCTGAAACCACTGCTCTGGTAGCTATAGGGGCTCTGATAGGTACATAATATAAAGCCCAGTCGATTCGTTTATGTATTTTCGAACGAACAAGTCTCGTGGACTAAACATGGACTAAACATGGACTACTCCAGGTTTCAAAACCCAGGATATTCTCGTTCCAAGTGGAACTCTGGCAAGACTCTGGTTGAAAGAATTGCTTTGATGTGTGCGCCAGCAACTCAGTGCAATCAAAGATGCCGGGAAAGTGTTATCTTGTACCATTCGTGTTGATACTTGGAATTTCTCAAGTTCTTTAATTTTTACGCTCGCTTGACGGTCGCCGCAAGGATCAAAAGAACAGTCTTGTTGACTTTATGACATAATACTGCAGCGAGAATAAATCGACACCCTGTCTAGATCTATTGTCAAGTTCTGACTTCTCTTCCTTCCTTCCTTCCTTCCTCCCTCCCTCATTTATGGTCTAGAGCTCCATCGCTGCTATAATCCCGAAGAGTAGTTACAGCGGTCTATGGTATTTACACAACTTGTGATCCTAAAGATTAGTAATAGATGATCTTAGATCGATGGATGTGATGGCGCGGATAACATATCTAGCCACTATAGGCGTACTTGGATCTGTTGCGTAAGACAGGCGCATATTTCAAGAGCAACTTGAAGAGGTAGCAACGTCGAATTAGGATGTGAGGACCGGGCAGACACCAGAATAACGTACCCAATACACGGCCATGAGAAAGAAGGAAACCCCCGCAAGCAGAGCCGAGCCGGGCCCAAGCCCCAAATTACTGAAAAGCGCCCGTCCAAAGAGGCTGCAGGCAATTTGGTGAGAAGTAAGTAGATGGTAAACCCAGGTGAACACTCACGGGAAGACAGACGCTATCCAGGAGCGGAATAAGTCGTTACCGGCTAGGACCGGCGCCCCGTAGTCGGGGTAGGCGGAGGTGATGTATGTGAGGATGCTCTGGAATATTAGATAGATCCCCGGCAGATAGAGTGCGGCGCCGATGACGGGCACAATCCTGCGAAGATAATTGTCAGCATTGGGTCCGAGGGCTACCAGAGGGACTGACCAGTGAACGCTGGCTTTGGAGGCGAAACCGAATATCAAGACACTCGTCGGGATGAAAATACTCGCCATTAGGCCGATCTCCAATTTGATCTCGGGAAGTGGTTCCTTGCCGGCGGCGGCTGCACGGGCATTACGCGGGGCTATGTGATACATCAGGTATAGACAGTAGACACCATACTGCACGGGGCGTTAGCTGTGACAGAGAAACATGGGGGGCCACGCACGGTAATGATGCCCGATACTAGGAAGCCGAGGAAAGGCAGCCCACTGAGGCCCTCATTGAAATGGTAGATCCCGGAGAAGACCAATGGAAAGGCTTCAAACCATAAATAGAAGACTGCGTCTAATAAGAGACAACATGAGCGAACGGGATCTTCACGGTGACGACTCTGGACCACTGACAGACAAACCCGAGATACACATTGGCGAACAATAACACGGGCTCGATCGCGAGGACGAATGGCAGGATTAGCGCCTCGTACACGACATTGCCGATGGTCAGTGCTTCTTCCGCGCGCTCTGTCGCTGTCCTCAGCTCTGGGTTTCCCGTAAGCGCTCTCAAACGCTTCGCGCGGCGAAGTAAGATGGTCGGTCCATGAGTTTCGGGCAGGAAAAGACAGAGGAACACCAGCGAGAATGCGGAGATCCAGAGAAGCTCCAGAATTGGCCAGCGCCACGACTCCGCCTGCGCTGCGAAGCCGCCGATGACGGGGCCGGTGATGGGACCTGCAGTGGCACCAAGAGCCCAGATACCGAGAACGTAGGGAAACTGACTGGCTGGGAAGATGTCGCCCATTGACGCGCCCTAGGAGTCAGTTCCAGGGACGAATTGAAGGATTGGAGGTATATGACGCACTCCAGTGGCCAGGGCGGGGCTGCCAAAGAGCCCAGTGAAGAAGCGGAGCGCGAGAACCGTGTTCATGTTCTTAGCGGTGACGATAGGGATCTGGAATATGACGAAGAGGAAAAGAGTCGCCATATACACTGGATTGCGGCCGAGTAATGGAAGTTCCTGTAACGGCGTCAAGAACATAGGCCCGATACCGTAGCCTGCAGGGGTTCAGCAAGTATGGCCTAGGATAGAACTGCACGAGACGTACCAACAATGTACAGCGTGAGCCCAAGCGTCGCCATTGTGAGCGAGACGTGGAATTCTTCCATTAGGCCAGGGATGGAGGACGTGTAGATAGCACTCCCGATATAGATACTGAAGGTTAGAAGGGAGATGGAAAACGCGACGAAAGCGCGTTTTCTGAAGGACCAATTTCTGTCCGAGAGTGAGTACGAAAAGCCGGTGCGGAGAGAAGAAAAGGAACGGACCGGGGGTTGTCAGGGTCATTCTCTTCCCAGTCAATAAAATACGGGTCAGGGATATCATCAGCCTGTTCTGTAAGCTGTTTGTGGAGGCCACCAGTGGTCGCGAGCGTCGATGCAGGTTCCAAAGGTGTAGTGGTGCCCGAGGTCTGCTTTTTCTTTTCCAAATCCTCGCAGAGAGTCGCTGTGTCCGCCGAGGCCGTCAGGTAGCGCGCTGGTATCACGTAGCTTCGGCGTTGGTCCGCATACGGCAGAAAATGACCGCGGGAGAAATAATTGATGATTTGGCCAACGGTCGAATCCCGGATTAAGTCGTGCATTTCGGTATTCCGAAGCTATAGTACGAGACCCGAGGGGTCAAGTTTTATTCGCTGATCTCTCTTTATAGTGTGCATTACAAAGACCCCATAGTCGATTTGTGAGCATCGTTCGATGATTCATCAGAGAAAAAAAGTGGATTGGTAAGCATAGCGGGACCTGGTAGGAGGTCGCAAAGAAACGTCCGATGCTGCAGGGATATCATACATTAACTAAAACAAGTCAACAGATAGGGAATTCACCTAGATCCTTTGAGATTGTTTACAGCTCAATCTTCGGAATTGTCAACACAATACTCTCGACCCTCCGTCCAGCAGCCCGAACTGTGAAAACAAATTTGATTGCACTGGCAGGCTCGCGAAAAAGATGGTGACAAGATGGTGCACTGCGAGGGCGGCATCGAAGTAGGTACGTAGGTGGGAGAATGGACCACCAAAGATGAAACCAGCAATTCCATCCACCTCGCTTCGGCGGGATCTGCCTGTGGTAATTAATTGGAGAGCTTGCTCCAAAATCGGATGGCTGTGCATCTTGACAGTGATGCTCCCACGGCGCGATCATCAATTTCCTTTTAAGCATCATGATGCACCAGAAATACAATCGGCATTGCACAAGCTCCCCCTCTACTGTAGCTGGACAAAAACACATACTATTAAAGTTGTTGGGACAATCGGTTTCATTGTCGTACCGAAGATGAAAAGCCCTTTCGAAAGGACAGCAGACACTACAACAAAGCGAAGTATGAGCTCAAAATTTGTTGTACCGTCTGTTTATAAGAGACTAAGCAGACACGTCGTTTCAGTTAAGTTTTGTTGCCCCTTCCTCTCTTCCTATTTTGTTATGGTCTCTCCCTCTCACTTACTCTAAATTACATCCTTATAAGTACATTTTCCTAATCAGCCCATGACTCTCAATCCCTCTCCCCACCAGAATACGAACTTCACCGCGCCTCCTACCGAGTACCCTTACCGAAATCTATTTCCCTCTACGTCTACACCTTTTACTTCTCATTTCTCTCTCGTAAGTATAAAATGGTCTATGTAAATAACCCCCTCGTAGTTACTCATACGTACCCCAGTGTGTACTGCTGCATAGCCTCCGGGCCAGGTACAGCAACAAATAGAATTTCAGTTCAGTTCAGTTCAGGCTTCAAAGGATGATCGTCGAGGCATAAAAGGTTCAACTTCGAGGTGTAAGCTAAAATCCTACATTTACAACCGCATTTCTTGAAAGATGCTTGGGTCCAGCTCGATGATACTATTACCAGGTATTCATTCAATGACACTCATCTCCCAGCATCAACTGAATCGACACAAGTAAATTGATGGTATACCGGCCGGTGTTTATTCTCGCGGTTTATAGGGTTGAAAGATAGATTTCACAGAAATTGAATACATTGGGACGCTACTTGACTCTGAATACACAAGAAAACGACAGCGAACGGTAACCTCCAGTATCGTGTGGTGGAGAAGGAGGAGGACCAAAGGAGAACTGAAAAAAATGGAAGAAGAAAAGAAAGAAAGACAGAAATCATTTCGTGAACGCGTGGGCGTAATCGATTGGATTCTTCACGGGCCGCCGGGAGTACAGAAGCTCGCACCGTTCTCTCCACGGCAGCAGCGGACATCTATTCCAACTGTGTCAGTCTCCCCGGGTAACAAGTGGGAGAAAATACTTACTGGATGGACCAGGGCACAAGCCCGGGATGTAAGCCTCGGAGCAAGAAACATGGTTAAGATCATTGCAGAAACCATTTCCTCCCCTGCAGTGTTGAACGATGGTGCAGCACTTGATCTGAGAATATGAGATCAGATGTCAGAGTCGAACCGGCCGGCCAGCGCATACGCACATTAGCACCGCCGGGGCAGAAACCGACGCTGTAGAATCCATTGCAGCAGGTGGTACTGGAGTCGAAGCAGATGCCCGTTACACTGTAAGATGAGTAAAATTAAACGAACCACAGATAAAAGCCGAGGACATACTCAGCACCAGTAACTGGACCACAGGTACCGCCCGTTTGACGACGCCCAAGGGAAGGCTGGAGAAGTTCGATAATAACGAGACCAGGCTTGGTAGTCGGGCTGCCGCCGACGGAGGGAATGAACAGAGAGAGAAAAACGGCGAGAATGCCGGAGAGCCAGAGGAGATTGAAGGCTTCAGCACGCATTGTGTTGGGGTCCAAGTCGTGGAGTTAGGGAGTCATGGGCGGGGTTTTTATACCTCTCCTTGGCCCGTCTAAAACCCATCAGTTGTTGTAGATGTAAAATTATTCTGATCATTATCGTATGTCAGTGGGGAGATGATTAGCAACAGACGCCCAGAGGCGGGGTATATGCGCAAAGGAAGCTCCACTCACAGTTTAAACTTTCCTGGTAGGCATTCATCAGCGAACCATCCTTTCCCACCCGTATGCGTATCAGCTAAGTATATGGGCTTGTCATTGGCAGTGAAATGAATTCAATGGTGGGTGGTTCAAAATACATGACCCGGTTAGAACCGTTGCCCGACGGCCACATTTATTTGAAGGCCCACGTTGATAATTTATTGCATGGAGCTTCAACTAGCTATGCCACTTCTAGGTATTGCTGCATAGCAGGTACAGAACTTCAGTTCAGTCCACTCCCGTAGTTCGAGTATGAAAAAAATATTGAACATTGAAAAAAAATAAAGTTAGCTTTCCACGTACCCCGCAAGGGACGAAATTCTGCTCGATTTGTTGGGGCAAGGATTACCAGATCCGGCACCATTGTTGTTAGTCCGTATCGAGTCCGCTCCTCACTAATAGAAATTTTGGCACGACCAAAATTATACCTTCATCACCTGGCACACTAGTACATGCGTGCTGTGGCTGGCTCCGTCTCATCGGTTGCCGCTTAACCACCATCTAAAGACGGCGATGTATATATGCAGAGTGACTTCAGCGTGGCGCTGCATTGCACCAGGAAGTCTACGCAAATTCGATGACCGCGAAGCGCAAAAAATCAACCGAAGAGATAAATCCAGTAATCGAAGTCGGTTGGATCGGGGAGACCGTCTAACAAACGGGCAAAACAAGGTTTGACAAGAATCAGAGCGTGGCAATTGCGAAAAGACGCGGAAGGAATGAATTTATGAATATTTTAAGTTGGATGATCCCACAGAAGTCTGAGTCTCCAGTCTACCGTACGAGAAACTAGTCTGTAAAAGGAGATGAAGAGTCGATGCCATTCAAGCCATTGCTGGCCATATTATCGCTTCAGCAACAAGCCCCGGGCCACTCGCTGGAGGCAGCTGCGTCGGTATGTGTGCTCGAACTGGGCCGACAACGAGAGAAATTAAATGCGTTGGTTTCGGACGGGGTCGTCGGATCCAACGCCACTGTCTTGGGGCCTGGTGCAGTCGCGGGAGCGCATGTAAGACACTTTTTGGCATCAGCTCCTTCACCCCAGCTGTGAGCAAGGATTTTTTACCAGTCCTTAGCGTAAGCAAGAGGCGCTGCAAGGACACGAACCGAGGCGTCGCCAGTATCGTATCGACTAGGGGCCGATCTATGCCCTCAGTGAAGCAGACTTCGATCGCGAGATTAGCGAGACGGTTCGCGGGCAGCAGAATCAGCTTGTCAGGGCGCAATGGGTTTGTTCGGTGTCGGAGAGCACACGATCAGGAAACTGATCGAGGCGCGTATCGAACCAATATGCAAATGAGAGCGACACGATTTCAGCACTGACAAAGGCGGATGCGCGCACCACTTTTTTCGTTGTCGAACAGGGAGCGGGAAGAGGCGGCCCACTCTGAGACCCAGCGCTCCTCGAAGGACACGGAGCCCGCCACGATCGATGCCGGGGGAAGAGGGGACTGAGCATGGTGATGCACGATGCGCCCTGGGCGGCCTCCTTCGCGAGCGTCCACAGCCTCGTTACCAGCGATGCCTCCCGCGGTACCCAATGAGAACGGATCTTAAAGGTCGAGCGGGCTCGGAGGAGGCGCCGAAGGAGCGCGTGAAAAACGGCGAGGAAGTATTATCCGCCACAGGTCAGCGCGCTCCAAGCCGGGGATGAGGCACTGGGACTCGGTCGTCGGTGACTCAATGTGCGAGTTTCTGTGGCGGGTCATGGAGTTAAGCATTCGACAAAGTTCTGCATGACACCACGCAAAAGCTCCTTGCGCTTCAATCTGTAGCTACCAAAGCCATCCATGTCAAAGATGGGGTGAAGGGCGATCCCAAATAACGGATACCGGAAAGTAACCTCCGGATGAGTTAGAAACAACGGGCTGTCTGCAGGACCGGAAGTATGGCCGGTCGTAGTCGAGCGTTCCCGCGTAGACTACCTCTGAGATTTCCTCGCGCCCGAGGTAGGTCAGCAACGCAAGGAGATGCGTGCTCGATTGTCCCTCGACAGGAGCAGCAACGCGGGGCTGTCGAGCATTGCGATGATTTCGAGCTAAAATATATTAGACGGTAGCTCCAGAGAATCGCGGAATTTCCGCCATCGCAAATTGAAGTTGAAGGAAGAATAGTAGTGGCGGCGGCGGCCCGAGTAAGGTAGATTTACACGGCACGTTCCCGCTCAGGAAATATCGAATGGCTCCTGGCAAGGCTAATTATCATGTGACGGCGCAGATCATTGATCGAGGGCTCGCACAGGTTCGCACCTTCCATTCTGCGCCGACGCGGCCCCATTAGCTGCGCACTCTCGCAGGTGGTTGGGAGGGTGATATATGGGACGGATTCGCTGCAGTTGGCTCGATGGTCCACCTCGAGGCGTGTTATTATCTCTATCATTTATTCTCGATTTATTCAGGTGTCTGTCGATTTTTGGAGATACTCCGGTCGGTCTCGGGCTCGTGCCGGCCTGGCTTGGTTGATTGTTGAATGTTCTGACCGCAACCCAGGGCTTTTCCATCGCTGTTATCGCTGTCGTACTCAAACCAGATATACAAATGAATCGACTTCATAGGAGGTGCTATATGAACGCCCTCATTCTGGGCTTTGTGGCATCCGTCCAACGACGGCGCTTCGCATTCTACATGCTCACTGCTCCTTGCGGTGCTACAGGATTTCCAGCTCATGCTTTCCCATGCGAGAAACCCTACACTTCGCTTCATTTCCTCTTCCGATTTTCCTGACTTGACCCATAGCCCGCCGCGGCCTACATTTATACTTTGATGCAGGAGTGCCGACCCACTGCCAGGCCAAAAATATCGACGACGTATATAAGCCCCGAACACATCTTCCAACGCCCGCGGCCGCACTCACTACGCAATACCGTAAGTGTGCATTTTTGTCCCTTCCTCTTCTTCAGGACCGTCGACGGTAATCGCGGCTCACACTTTTGTGCTGCAGAATGGGAGTAGATCGAGGCTTCGATCTCTATCCACCGCTTCAAAACACGGACGCAGATAACGAGAAATGGGCGCGATTTCTCGCAGACGTGATCGCCCACTATAAGAAGGAAAACGATTCGAACCTCACTGTCGACGCGTCGGGAAGCGTCATCTTCAACCAGGGCGAGCATCCCAAGTTGAACAGCAAGGGCTATCAGTTTCGCCGATTCAGTTCCAAAATAACCGGCAGCCATGCGGGAGATGTCAGGTATTACCTCAGCACAGTAGAAGCGATCGCGAAGCTTTACTTTGGGGACCGCGTGCACCATTGGGACGAGGGTTTTGACGAGAGCGAGGCGTGCTACGGGTGGGATGAGGTGTACGCAGCAGATGGGAGGTTCGCAGCGGCCAACCAGGAGTAGAGGCTTATTCAGTTGAGTGCAGACAAATGAAGAACAATGAGTCGATTTGCGGTGAACCTGCTAGCGTGGGACGAACTGGCTTGAAGGTCAATCGCTCAACCCAGAGCAGCGAACCCTCCATGCTCCGAGCTGGCCCCATCGCTCGCTCGTTGAACCTAAAACCTGTGCTGAGGGCCGTCGGCGTCAGAGCGTGGCGTAGCGCGTGCCGCCTGGGTAACGTGAGGGAGTGCGCCCGATAGGAAGCATCCGAGTCGGGGTGGCTTCCAGTGAAACATTGATAAAGTTAGTAATGTCTGTTCCACGGTTTGGACAAGAGTCTGGAAGACGAGGGAGAAATTGGGTCTTCTCCCACTATATTTCATCGCCATCTTTGAAACTTTTGTCGCGCATGCTACTACGTTTCAACCTTCCCACTCATACTCGGACTGCGCTCTTTCCTGAGAGAGTCTGAATGCTCAGAACCGCTACGTGTTGATTTCTATGCTGCTTCGAAACTAATACTTGAAGCCATAATTCACATTCCATTTCTCCGACAATTCCCTGCTCTCAGGCTCGAGTATCTCATGCATTGTTGTCTCTTGCCTGTTTTTTTTAACTTCATTGACGGCAGATGGAGAGGTAAAAATCGAGGTCATGCGACCTTTGCCTTTATTGCCAGATTACGACGAACCTCATTCTCAGCCATGAACCGTTTTCATAGCTCGCGCCGGGAGTATCTATCCAGTGTTTGGGACCTTGCGCAAAGGGAATGCGAGGGAAAAAGAATACTCTCCCGCCAGTGCTCACCACTCGGACAGCCTCGACTATTGAATGACGCTGCCATAAATTGAATAGTACAACAAAATCCCTGTGCATACATAGCAGCGAGACAAAATAAAACATTCCTTTAGTTGACAATCCCAACACCGGCATGGGCCTGAACGTAGCTCGGGACGGCCGATGCAGCCATGATACTGGCGCTCTTGAAAGTCGACTAGAGTGCGGAATGAGCTGGGAATGCAATATAGTTTGACGAATGAGTCGCACCGCTGTAAATCCATTAAGAGTTCCCGTATCCGTTCCAGCAAGGAGCGTTCCGGAGGACAACCTAGCAGAGGAATTGGATCAGAACTTGAAGCATAAAGTACTGCTGGGTGGACGTACAATGTGTTGGTGATACAGGATCTCCCGAGCAGAGAGCTACACGCCGAAGCCTGGGCGGCAGTGGTGGGGATGTAGGTCTGCCCGTCACCAGCGAGGGTGGGGGTGGTAACCTGAGCGATCTTGCGTTAGACTGGCGTCGATGTTAGATCGAATCCAAGAACGTACGGTGTTGAAGTAGTTTCCCTCAAGGAGGATTTTGGAGCCAACCTCGGGATCTATAGCGTGACCGGCGATAGACACTATATTTGTATAAGGAGGGCATCGGACAGAAACCACGTATGAAATACCAAAATACTAAAGAGATGGAGGTCAGATCAACTGGGAGCAAGCCGATGAGATACCTACGTTGTTGTAAATATGAACATCCTGGAAGTAACCTGAGGTTCCCTGATGAAATACGTTGAAATTCCAAAATGTTGCTAAAGAAGCGAACGTACTCCGACCTACGGAAAGATCAATTCGTGCAAAATTCTCAGAGTAGATGCACTCACATGGGGTCCTCGTCCGCTAGTCCTGATTTGGGTATCATGCTATTGAGAAGAGGGAGCGAATGGGGGGGGGAAAAAAACACGAAACTTGTAGAGGCTAGATTGAATGTTAGGACAGCCCTTTTGTAAACAAAACAACATACTAGTTCAAGGCAAAAGTAATTTGGTCTCCGGCACCAGTGAAGAGAGCAGTCTGTAAACAATTCAAGACTCCGAAGGAAGAAGCTCTGGCTTAGAACCAACCCAATAGTGACAACCTGAGGAAGATGAGAGTCAACAGACACGGCTCCATTTGTGAGACTCACCATTGCAAGTCGCCGAGTACGTCGAATCGCCCTATGAGTTTTGTGAGTATTTCACCACCAACAAGTTGGAATTAAACTAACATTGAAGACATTGTTTGAGAACTAGGCAGCGTTAAGAAACTAAGAGAATTAGTATGAATCGGGACGCACTGTGGTCTTCGTCACAGCGC
Organism: Mycena leptocephala; assembly: GCA_029378395.1. Lineage (NCBI taxonomy): Eukaryota > Fungi > Basidiomycota > Agaricomycetes > Agaricales > Mycenaceae > Mycena > Mycena leptocephala. The sequence goes on along the minus strand of JARJLF010001734.1, from coordinate 32,962 downwards.
CGTAACCCTAAGCTGTCTGTCAATCTCAGGATCAATGTAAAGAGAGAACATAAAGCTGACAGTGACGACCATCTGACGACCAATGTGTTGGAACTATGGAAAATCAGCGACGTTTGCAGCATTTATTGGTTCCCTACGTAGTTGGAGTCGACCTGAGTGAATGGATGAGAAAAAAGTGGTGAACCGATAGTTTCTGGGACTAGCATACCCAGATATTGCTTCCTCCGTCGATTTGGAGGGCGTCCTGTCACAGCTATGAATACAGAAATCCAAGGCAATGTGCAAGCAAACTTACACCACCCTAGGATTGATTCATTAGCCTTCAAAAGAACTGGCATGGACACAATATTGAGCATACCCAGACATATTCAGCATTGATGTCAGCTGAGTTATATTTCAATGTTCAATGAATACTTGACTAGGAAATTAGTATGCCTACTGATTTTGATGTTCTAAATAGGTCATAAATGAGATCGCTCTACGAAACGTAGTGCGAATAAATACCTGGATAATAATGTTGTTGGCACCCGTAATTTTCAGGCCCTTTCCCTTGCTAATGAAGAGATGAGGATAAAACGGAGAAATATCAAAAACACGTACATTCCACCAGCTGATCCTTTCCCAAGAAGAGTCTTGTTGCTCGCAACGACGAGAGGCTTGGTCCCGGCAACGTAGTAGGTTGCAGTGGACGTCGCGGCGGAAGGTTCGTAGTTCTCGCACCCTATCGCCAAGTGTCAACTGATGCGCAATGCATAGACGAATAAAACGAACACGAATTAGCGTCAATGGCGAACTAGACATGTTCAGCGATCTTTTTGAGAAAAGTAATAAAGGAGTTTACTTGGGGATTCGGAGAGCAGGTCCACGGCTTGCAGATTGTGCCGGTCGTCGTTCCTTCGTTGGAGGTGAAGTCGTATATACTCTCGAGCAGGATGACCCGTGCGGTGGAGTCGCTCAACCACGTAGTCAGTTGCGCAAGAGAAGACGGAACCGAGGGAGTCGCGCTTCCACCGCCGGTGGTGCCAGCAGCCAGGCCAAATGGAGTCCCAACGGCAGACGCAGTTCGGAGGAGGGCAAGAGCAGCACAGACGAACAGCGGCGAGATGGCGAACATTTTTAGCTCAGATGTGTGACTGCATGATACACGGTCTTTTAAGCTCTTCTGCTGCCGGATAAACAGAAGTCTTTGCTGCTGAAAATGCTTGCACAGAAACGAGCACAGCGGATATACCCCTTAGGATCAGCTGTCCGTGCCAAGAGTCAAAAAATTCTCAGATGACCTCTATCCGAACCTGTGCAATTGCTACAGCTCTATGACGCCAGAGCACTGGACCTGGCGCGCCGGAGAGTGAGCGCAAGTGCGCGGTACCGGAAAAAACGGCGGACCGGCGGCCGGTTGGTCGGTTCCGCGCGATGTCGGTTGGCGTAGAGACAAGGCACAGATGACTTCGGTGCCATTACATAGAGCAAAAGCATCTTTTGAAAAACCACAATTTTTGAAAGCCCATTCAGAGTCTTCACACGATGCACTGCGCTCTACCGGAGAACGCTTCAGTGGCAAATGATGCGGTCAAGATCTGGATTTTGAAGTTTGAGCACGAGCCAAGGAGCGCGTGAAGCACGTCCGCAGACGGTCCGCTGAGGAGCCGTCCGCCGCATGCGAGTGACATCTCGATGAATTTTTCTGGAAATTGCAAGGGAATTGGGGGATCGCAGGGGATCCGCTCGAATACAGCAAGTCTTTGGGCCGAGCTCCATCTTGGAAACTTGGATATCGTCTAGGAAAGTTTCAACGGGAGTGGTAGTCGCGGATTCCGATGAGTTGAGTTGGAGGTGGCATCATGATGATGGCATCACGTATTTTCGGGTATTGATTGCCGAGAATACCGAAGCAGACGCCGCGGTTCAAAAAACAACTGCACAGGCATTATTAATAAATAAGCAAAGCTATGAACATAAATTTAAGGATAAAATTAGCGTAAAGTACGCCTTTGAATTTGAACTCGAAAACTGGTGGAGATTGAAAGGCAATAACATTTTGGACGGTGAGCGGCCATCACTCGGCAAATTTGACGTTTCTGTCAAACAACTTGCAAACAACTGCCGTTAAAGGTTTGACTCCTCTCACAAAACGAGCTCATGGAGACTTCTGGGTCTCTGCTTTCGAGCCCATACTGCCATGGAATGCAAGAAGATCCATCGGCTGCCGCCAGGCGCGCTATGTTGTTCGCTCTGGGAACATCATCCGACTCGGAACCTCGGACGAGCGTTAATACAACCACGTTGGACCCACTTTCCTTCCATCTCTCTATGGGGTCTGCTTCACCTCTCAAGCACCTTGTTTAAACGTAATTTAACACCCTATTTCTGAAGGCTGGCATATACAGTCGGCTCCGCGATTGGTTCAAGACCGCCCTCTACCGACTCGTGTCTGGCTGCGTTCGTAGCGCCGAATAGGGTCGGGCTCACTGCGGGTGCGCGCGCGTGGTCTAAGCATGCACATCGCTCGCAATCGATGGATATTTCTCCAGAGGAGGCCAAAAGAACCGCGGAAACAAGTGCCGGATGGTGGGGTACACCGTCTGGCCCTGTAGCTGTCATCAACGAGCGAGCGCTCGCGTTGTTTTGGAAAGTGATGAACGCTGCTACGTGGAGAAACCTACATTGGCTCCCACATCAGATACTTGTGTACGAGGTAAGGGTAGCGGAAGGATATGGTATGCGGTGGTCGCAGGATCGAAGTGGTGCACAGGGTAATGAAGAGGAGATGTTAGAGTGGTCATTCCGCGGCTTTGTGGAACCTATGATGGAGGGTGGACATGAAGTTGGGTGGAGGCATTATTAGTATAGTATATTTCTTTTGGAAAACTGTTAATTTGGCCTCTTTCTAATTCGTTACAAGGGACATCGTGTCTAATCACTCCCGAAGAACTCTTCCGCCACAAACTCCCAGATTTTTTGAGGGTTGTTATACTGTTCGTGCGTGAACTGGTATTTTTTTGTCCCCTGCTCCCAGACGTATTCAAGGATACCGTCTTCCTTGTTAATATAAGGAATAGCGTTCCGGAAGTTCAAGGAGAGGGAGGCGCTGATGGGGAACGGCTGTGGCGCGGCCGTGTCGTTCTTCAACCCTGCAATTTCGAGTTCAAATGCAACTCTGTCGAGGTTCGTCACTTCAGACCCCTTGACGCCCCCATCGAACTGTGAAGTAGTCGAGTTGGGAGCCCCCCCGAAGACGGCAGATCGCACGCCGTGCTTCTGGAAGAGGTAGCTGCTGAATATCGAGCACGTCGAGGCGCATATGCCGTTGGAAACGATGACGTAGTCCTTGCCCGCGAAGGGCGGCTCAGTGAAGTTGGTCAGAGCCGCTGAACTATTCCCAAAATCATCTAGGAAAGGGTGCGAGTACGAATCCCCGACGCCATTGATGGTCTGCGTAACAGGGGGGTCCATGAATTGCTTGTTGGAGGTAAGCGGCATGTAGGTTTTGGACCTGTAATTCCCATAGAAATACTCGGAATCGGTGTCGTTCGCTGCCGCGGCTGCTTCCGACTCGCGCCTGATCAAGTCGTTGACTCGGTAAACCGCTGGAAACCCGGGGTAGAGGTCTTTAGGCCACAAACTCCACATCGCGATGGCGCCCGCCATGATGTATCCCCCACGATTTCCAGATATGTCGATAAGAATATGTTTGACCCCCGCGTTCTTCAGGGCCGTGATCCCAGTGAAGAGGGTTTCGGAAATTTCTTCAAAATAGGTGTCGGCGTTGTAACGGACCGAAGGCTCAAATTGTTCGAAATACACCACGCCGACCTTAGGATGTTTCTCCAATCGGTAGATATCTAGGGTGAGCAAGTGCCCGAAAGAAGACACTATAAAATGACCTGTGAGTCTCGGCAATTATTTCAACATAACAGCTGCTTACGATTTGGTTGAACATGATTAGTTTGCGGAGTGTTCTGCGGGCTCGAACTGGCAATGGCACGAATCTGGAGTTGGGCATCGGGAGCTGTGACTGCCTTCCGACGAAAACTCATAGGGCTAGGAGCTTCGCGAGAACTTGCGTTTTCTTCAGCCAGCGAACACGTCTCTGTGATAAACGAGGCCGTAGTATTCCCTTTTCCCGCGAACGTCGCAGCCCATGGAACCACGACCGATTCGATACCCCGCGAGGTTTGCAGTTGGACGGTCACAGAGTCGGCGCCTGGATAAAAGGAGCGTTGGCCAAAACGACCAACTTCTTGTGTGAAGAGACCGGAAGACGTATCGGCCGAGTAGCGCGTCATCAACCGCATGTAGCGCGGGTCCAAACTTTCGTATCCGGCCACCAATCCATCGTAAATGCTGGACCGCGAAGCAAGGTCGGTGAGATACTTTACCGCATCTACGCCATTGATGGCATGAATGCGCGCGCCGTCATATGGCCGCACCTTGACCCCTATACTTTCGAAATATGCCTCCAGGCCCGGGCGGTCCTGGTTGGGGAAATCATAGTTTATAATTAAGGTCGGGAAGATCGCGCGGTCGAAGGGAGTATCGGCAAGGGTACTAATCGAGAAGGGAAGATTCCAGCTGAAGGCTTCGGCACACGCAGCGACGTAGATAGTATGGCCGTCGTGCTCCCGATTGTAGGCATCTGTTACCTGTTCATGTCCAACGTCTCAAATTTTCACAGTTCGATATGGAAGACAAGAGGGCTTACAGCGATGTTAAAGTCCCAGTCGGTATTGAATGTCGACAAAGAGACGTTGTTCTCGACGTCTAGTATAGGTCAGTACAGGCACAATATAATGAACGGGAGTGAATTACCTTGCAGGAGAGACCGTAGATTGACGTCGTGCGGAATCATGGCATTTGGGGAGTGCTGAAACCACGTCTCAAGGGAGTAGTAGGGAAGAGATTTCAGAGTAGAGTCGACGACGGCCAAACTGCGAGTCTTGTTAAACGGTACGTTGAGCTCGCACGCGTGGGCTATCTCGCTGGACACCCATTTTGAAGCCGTCGCGAGTGTACATGGGTCTCTGGAATGGTTTCAAGTTGAAGAGAAGAAGGGAGATGTCCAAGAAAAAAATTTACATTGCGTAGCTGCGGGCCCCAGACACAGCTAAGAAGAAGAGGAATGTTTTTGCGGTGGCGGTCATTTGGAAGACACTGAGATAGTCAGTTCAATGTGCCGGTTCGTTAAATAGCGAGTTTCGTCTGACGTAAACGCGTAAATCGTCGAAGCTTCATTAAAAGCTTGAGGATTCTAGAGTTCCCGAGTTCTGAGGGGTTAGAAGCCGTCACACAGAAGGTGCGTACGTACGGGCTTCCCAAAACCCGCGCGGGAGAATTTATGCCGAAGTTATTACCAGCAAAGCAGGAACCCCGTCCTGAGGTCAGTGGTCTGCCGAGAGACGAAATCTGAATATCGGGGGGTTTGTTTTATATTGCTTCCTGGACCTCAATAACTTGCGCATTTAAAGATTGCTGGATGGCGAATGTGCAACGAATGACATTGACTAGTAAGAAGGTAAGAAGGCCGAGATCGAGGCCATATAAGTTGAGGATCGTATACGATAAATTCGGCTGTAATTGCGTAGCACCACTGGCAAAGCGGATGCATCTGAGCTCTTAACTGAATCGGAGTACACAATGGGAAGAGAAAAGAGTAATAAGACTCTAGGAGGACCACGAGCGACGCAAACTTGAATATGTGATCTGTGTTTAGAACGAGGAAGGAGAAGAAACCGCCAGCACAGCCACATTGTTTCGAACGGCCCAGTAAAATGTATCTGAATTTTGCCGAAGCGGGAAAATCTACAATATATACATGAAAATCACCTTCCGAGTAAAGAGTCCACAGCGACGATATAGGTATTCTACAAAGTCATTTCATCGCAAAAGAATTCGCCGAAACCGAAGGATGTCTCGAAAATGCAGAGACGGTGGGTGTCCGCATCTCAGCGAGGAAGGATTCGGTGTTTATCGAAGGATTGCTCTGCGCGATTAAAGTATCAGCGGCCTGTCTCGCTCTCCAAAAAATCCAATCCGATGTAATGCTCACCGAATAGAGGGGATACGATGGTTTCGAGATGGCTAATTGGTTCATTGTGCGCAGGGTCGTGCGTGAGTTGAGGCTAGATAGATATTATATCAGTATTGGGTGGTGTTTTGTACTGGTAGACCTGCATGCCTTGCGAGGAAGGAGTTCGAGTACACTGTCATAAGTATAAGTGGTGAGGTAATTTTTTACATATGGAAATGAGGCTCACGTCTCGCGGTCACAACATACCACGCGATCCAGATGACTAGAGAAAAGTGAGCGACGCATTCATTAAATAAAATAAAATAAAAACATACAGTTGTTCTTCATGGTAACGAACTATCCATGCCATTCAGCGAGTGGACGAAGATCAATAATAAAAAAAGACAACGTACGCATACGAGGTTCAGAATCGCGGCAACACTGGTATGTATAGAGTAAGGTCGTGGCGTAGGTGCACTGAGAAGAAGAGACAACGCGCCTGGTTATGGCACCCGTTTCTGAAAATGAAATTGAGGAAACGAGCAGAGTAGATTGTGCGAGAAAAATAAACACACCTATGGTCCACGCAATGAGCTTGTCGACGAGCGCAGTACTTCTACAGAGACGTTCGGTTCAATTCCCCCACAGAAAACGAGTGTGATGCCATGAAATTAAGTCAGACTAACCGCTGTGATTCATCCCGCTGCCCAACCAGCCAAAAGACCAAGGTCAAGGCGATGATCAGATCGTTCGCGGCCGCGACGGACCACAAGGCGTCCAGAAGCCAGCCCCACTGGGCCTCGAACAGGGGGAAAGCTATCGACTGCTGTCCGACGATGAACACGACTGCCGAGGCGCCGAGGAACAAAAACGACAGTGTCCAGGCGAGGAGGGGGATGTACAGCCGCTTCCAGAGGCGGTAGATTCGGAAGGAGAAGAACCCTTGGACTGTTGGTAAAGAATATTGGGGTTAATACGATACAGAACAAATACACTCGATCCAAGAACGTACCGCACGTAGATAGAACGGCGTTGAAGAGGGTAGAGGCCCCTAACGACTGCGGGAAGGAGCCAGTAATAAGGCGGTCGGGGTGTGCGATGTCGGTTATGACCAGCACATACAAAGTGTGCCCGATGCAGATGACATGGCCCAACTCGCACAGCCTGGCGGGCGATTGGTTATCTCAAGGTTAGTTAGACGCTGCGCGGAAGGACCTACCACACGCATGCGACCTGGGCGGAGGTGAGTAACTCAGATGTGATCGCAGAAATGGGGACGCACCAGCCACTTCGTCTTGGCGGAATCATTCGGGAATCGAGTGCTGTATAGATACGTTTGCGTTGTCGTCACTCCGAACAACACATACGAGAAGAGAACACCGACTAGCAGTGCGCCTGGAGGGTTGTCAATCAAACATAAAAATATAGACATAAAAAAAGAGGGGAGGTGAAGTAAAGAACACAGGCACCCACCCAGCGTGCTATCGGTGTCGAACGAGTGTGAGGGGGGGAATGAGTGTTTTGGCGGCATGTTTGCTGTGGGTAGATTAATTCCTCTGATCCATATACTTATCCTAGCTCAGGCGTAGGAGTGGGATGGGAAGGAGGGACTCGCGATGCAATATCTGCCAGATATAGGGAGCCTGAGGAGCATTCTGCAAATTGAGATGGAGCGGCACTTTGATGCATCTGCTGCAGCACGCGTGTAAGGGGAAGGGGGAGATCCAGGCTCACTACCAAACTGCGAACCAGTCCATCGGAGATCAGGTATCTAGGTAGGCAAGGTGGAAATTAAAAAACTCAACGGTGACTCGAAATGAGGTGGTCTATTTTATCGAGACCTTTCGGAGTACCGGATTTATATTTTGAAAGCAAAAAGACTCAGAGAGCGCCGAGCGATGAGCAAGGTAATTGAACGTATATAGATCTCACGGCGGCACAAAAGCATGGGGCAGACCCCCGTCAAATGATAATCATGGGCGGTGGCGAGGACTGCAGTGCCTTCAGAAGACAGACCAATAATAGCCCATTGACCCAAGTAATATGTAGCACGGTGTTCCGAGGTGGCCGTGAGCAGCCTCTTCCTTCAAACTAGTTGCGAGTCCGACACGAAGGTTCACAACAAGCCTCGGAAAGACTGCCAGTAACCAGCTCGGACTCGGAGAGTACCCTCAGGCGGCTGAGAACATACGAACAGCGGATCCACAGAAGATCTTTGAATCAATTTAACAGTTTTGGCATGTCGTCGCCGCCACTGAATGGCAGGAGCCAGGTCCGAGGAAGATGAACAAAAAGTACAGGTTGGTGGTTACTAGGTGGCGGCGTGGCGCAATTGAGCGCACGCCGGAAGTGGCGGTGCATCCGACGTTGTTACATCTCCTTCTTGTTCCTCTTACGGTTCAGTTGCCAACGAATTAGGCCCCGCCGGGAAGCTCCTGCGGAGGATTGCCCGCAAAAGTTGCTTTTTGAGGGCGAAAAACCGCGATTTCCTTGGCTTTTTCAGACCGAAATCCCTCAGCCGTTTGGCTTTTCAAGTTGGAGCCTGGATTTGACAACTTCACCTCGCCGCTATCTTTCGATTAACGCCCCGGGAAGCTCCTGCGAAGGATTGTCCGCAAAAGTAGCTTAAAAATCCCGATTTTCCTTGGCTTTTTCAGACCGAAAAGTTTGGCTTTTCAAGTTGGAGCCGCCGCTAGTATCTTCTGAAATCTGCCGGCTTTTCGGAAATGTCACTGCCCTATACCATTAATTGAATCCGGGTGTACCCCCTCGGCTGCGGAAAGAAAATCCCATTTTTAGCGCCTGCGACTCGACCACCTTCAAGTCGCCCGACAATGGCTTTTTCGATTCAGCCCCCAACTGGCTGACCCCAATGTGTGGTTTTTTCACGCTGAATCGGCAGCTGGACAATTGCAATTATTGCAGGAGCTTTCCCGGTCCCGTCTAGGCGCCGTTTTGTTTTTCCTCCCCAGATTTCTGGATATCTACCGTATCTGGCCGAGTCTCGACCCTCTTCCAAGCGACTTATAGGCAGTCTCCGATCGTTCCCGGTCTATGTAGTGGTGCTACACCACCGTTTTAACACCTCAAATCCGGGACATGTCAGATCAGCGTCTACCTCCCGCTCTACCTCCCCAATTACAATAACCACCTCCTGCTTTTCGCGGAGGCGCCTAACTCCGCATAACGTCCCGTCCCGTCCCCGCCCACGCGTCGTTGTATATGAGCACCTCGGCCTTTCCCTTCCGTTGTTCCCTCCTGTAGAACTTGCAGCACTCGAATCCCCGTCTCCGTCAGTCTCCCTCTACCTCTGTCTCTCAAATAGAGCAACTCGCTCTGCACACCGCTCAATGGCAATGGCAACAACAACTATAAAATAAATACAACAACAAGCATCTATGTATGTCTGTCTGTCTGTACGTCTGTATGTCTGCGAGCAGGCACATATTTATGTATGTGAGCAGGCATGTATAACGAACCGTTCCAACGTCCTCTAGGTAAGTCGTAGATACGCAATATACTACTCCTTCGCGCGGTCTAATGATCATGATCGTCACCCCAGCCCCACGAGATGGTCCATAGACTTAAGTCTATGTACGCGCCACCTTCTACACACCCGGTGCCCGACACCAACACCAGCAGACACAGCTCCCCCCGCTGGGAGCGTGCCCCGGCCCCGACCCGCGCGGGACGTCGCGCGTCACGCGGTGGAGGTGGTGTATAAGTATAAGCCACGACTACACGGTGTATGAGCCGTCCGCCACGAGTCTCGAGCCCACACCTGCACGCGCCTCAGCCCCACCTCGCGCATCCCGCTCACCCTCACGCGAACCCCGTGGCGCGCCTACACATATCCCACAAACACACACGCCACCCATCCCCGCGGCGCGGCGCGCCTACACACACATACGCACGAGCCGCCCACACTTCACCCCGCGGCTCGAGCTCGAGCTCACACCCTCACCAGCCTCGAGCTCGCGCGCGCCTGTACAGGCGAGAGCCGCCCACCGCCGGAGGTGGGCGTGAGCGGGGACGTCGGGCGGGCGGTGGCGGTGGTGGTGGTAGGGGACAAAGTGCTCGTAGTAGGGGACATAGGCCGGACAGACACGGGTGACAAAGGGCGCACGGCGAGGCGCGGGGAGTGCGGCTGGCGGCAGATCGGGGACGGCGGGGAGGCAGATAGCGGGGAGAGCGAGGGAGGGGACGAAGACGACGACGAGGGCTTGCCTATCGGCTTTGCCTTGGCCCTAGCGCCAGGGGGCGGGGACGCGGGCGGCGTGGGGAGCGCGAGCGAGGCGGGGGGCAGGACGAGTGCGGGCTCGAGCTGTGAGGGCCGTGCTTCCGCTTCCTCATCATCATCATCCTCCTCGATCTCCACCTCGATATCATTAATGAGCATAAAGCTCTTTTTCTTCTTCTTCCCCCCGCCCCCAATTGCATTCGCACTTGCACCTGCGCCTCCTTGCGCGGCCGCAGCACCCGCGCGCTCCCCGTCCCCGAGCATATCCCGACGATCGCGCGCGTAGTCGTACGCGCTCGAGCCGAAGGGCGGGGAGTACGCCGCGGCCTCGGCGGCGCGGTACGCGTGCTCGTACCCGCGCGGGTGCTGCTGCGCGGCGGGGATGGGGCGCGGGCGCAGCGAGGCGGGGAGGACGCGGTCGGGCTCGCCGTCGGCGGCGGAGCGCGCGGGGGGGTAGGCGTACGAGGGGAAGTACGAGCCCGGATCCGCGTTCGAGGCGGACGGGGTGCTGGGCGGGGAGGGGGCAGGGGAGGGCGAGGAGAGGAGGGGGAGGAATGCGAATGCGGGTTTGGGCCGCGGGGCGGGCGGGGCGGGCGGGCGGAGGTGGGTGAGGGAGGCGGAGGCCATGCGCGGGGGGGCGACGGGGCGCGCGCGGCCCGGGGGCATGACGAAGGTGGGCTGGGGGAGCGCGAATTGGGATTGGGAGGATTGGGGAGGGGGTGAGACAGGGGATGTCGAGGTCTCGGGGGCGACGAGGGGGAGGAGGCCAATGGGGACCATCGACAGCAGTTGCTTTCCCGGGCGCAGAGCGTCGCCGGGCTGCGGCGCGTGTGGGAGAGATTGCTGGATTTCTTTCAGCTCGAGGAGCTCTCTGGAAAATAAAAATTAAATAAAAATAAAAAAAACGAGAAAACAGGAATAGAACGAACTGGTAAGAAAGCCTTTTTGCAGGTTCTGTGGGAGTACGGTCCCATTCGTCGGCCCAGTGGACTTCTTCAGAGCCCTCATTGAACGCAACGCATTTGCGACAATGTCCCGGATCGGGTGATCCCGGAAGTGATGAACCCTTCAGACAGCTCTTCATTTTCGTAATTTGTCGAAATTGCCCAGTAAAATTATGTAGTGGGCACACAGAGATTCGAAACGGCGAGTCAAAAATGGGGATTTGCCAAGGATTTGCAGCCAAGAAAAACAGAGAGGGGGGGACGAAACAATCAAGTACAGCGAGGCGAGTATTCCCTTGAACCTGGGGGGGAACCTAGGACCAAGGAGACCGGGGACTTGGGTAGAAGATGGTGGTTAGAGACAAGGAGTCGAGGGGGGAGGATGTTTCGCTGCTGTTTCTTTACGTATTTGCATTTTCCGGTGTGTGGTGCTAGAGGCGGCCGGATCAGGTCGGGGCCCCGTGCATGTCGATCATCATCATTTCCACTGCAAGTTTTGCTATTGGTCGCGTGCACCTTTCATTTCGCTCATTTCGCTCCATTCTGTGCTTCGTACTGGGATTCCTACGTTTCGTATTGGCAGTCCTCGCTATACTGCATTTGTGGCTAATATCCCTCCTACGTGCATTTGGCCATTTGCAAACACCCGTCCCCATCGCGTCGTCTCCTCGAGACCGGAGGAAACCGGTTGCCGTCGGCCGAAACACGGCTTCAAGTGCGGATCTATATTCCGAAACGTTTCTAGGTTTCTTTTTGCAGGTACGCGGTGAGAACGGACGTGCCAGCTGCCACTATCGAAGAACTCGTGTTCAGCTCGTGTCCAGGGTAATTTTTTAAAGCGTGTGTTCAGTGTATTATCTTTCAACCGCAAGTGACGTCGCGTCGGTGACGTTGATTCTCGTCTACTGTTTACCCGCCCCACTGGTACTTTGTTCCTTATTTCAGCACTCCCCAAGACTTTGTTCGAGTGACCGACGGCCACTCAGCGGTGAGTGACCCACATATGCCCACATCTCTTCTTTAGGTTCTTACCCGTCGGCCGACTCGGTCCCAGGCTAGTCTCGCCCTGCCTGGGTCTCGAACGTGGACCAGAATAAATAAAATTCGGACTGACGTTCTTCACTGGCCGTCAAAGGAAGAGAGAAAAAAAAAATTGAATTCGATAAACAGCGTTTCCAAGCACCGACGGGGAGTCGAACCCCAGCTCGCCGTTGTAATTACTGATGAAGATAGTCTTGCCAGCGTGTGTACCATACACCATCGGCGCTTTCTTGCCTCCTGTAAACTGTCATTATACCTGTGAGCTGTATTATACTACATACAGTGTAAATCCTACTTAAATCCTTTTCATCAAATTATTGTCGTTCGAAGTACTGGCAGCCAACCAACTTGAATGATGGTTTCAACAACGCTTGATTTCTCGATCCCTTCCCATGGCCTAGCTCTATTCTCTGAATATTAGTCACATTAGCTCTCCAGGACCAGCGGGGAAAAAAAAACGACAGTGGTATTCGCCTTATGCATCGACGGGGAATCGAACCCCAGCTCGCCGTTCTAACGAATATCACCGCATTCTGTCGGCGGGTGGACCATACACCATCGGTGCTTTCTGCACTCTTGAAAATGGTGGACAGGATGGTGGATAAATTTGTTCTGAATCTCGCTGACAACGCGCACCATGAGCACTGGTGAGCAAAAATTGATGCGGTTAGGAATTCATGCTTTTATTCCTTAAAGTCAAGTCGCATAACCAACAGCGATGTATCACGATCCTAGACTCTCACTCCCTGTCTCTTACTCTTCCCTCTCAAGTCGCTCTTCGTCGAAGAAATAAAATAAAAACATGAACCAATTCGACTTTACGCACCGACGGGGAGTCGAACCCCAGCTCGCCGTTGTATACTCGTGATCTTTGACGACTATTTCGTCAGCGTGTGTACCATACACCGTCGGTGCTTTCTTGTCTCCTGTAAGCCGTCATCATACTACGGTATAAATCCTACTTGAACCCTTCAGTCAAATTATATTGTCGTTTGAATTCAATCAATTTGAATCGTAGCTTGAGTTTCAACCAGTTTGATGACTTCTCAATCCATTCCCATTTTCCCGTGGCCTAGCTTTTGCTTCGCGTTATACTAAACTCTCCAGGACCAGCGGGAAAAAAAACCCTAACGAGATCCGGGATGCACCAACGGAAATCGAACCCCAGCTCGCCGTTGTATTGACAACGGCTACGCCATTGTGTCGGCGGGTGTACCATACACTATCGGTGCTTTCTGCACTCGTTAAAATGGTGGATAAATTTGTTCTTTTTAACAAACTAAACCGTGAGTATCATGATCAGTGCAGGCAGTTTAAGTTGGCGCAGCCGGAATTCATTCTTTTATTCCTTAAAGTCAAGTCGCATAACCAACAGCGATGCATGACAATCCTAGACTCTCACTCCCCGTCTCTTACTCTTCCCTCTCAAGTCGCTCTTCGTCGAAGAAAATAAAATAAAAACATCAACCAATTCGACTTTATGCACCGACGGGGAATCGAACCCCAGCTCGCCGTTGTATATTGGACATTCAACAACTATTACATTCTGCGGCGGGTGTACCATACACCATCGGCGCTTTCCTGTCTCCTGTAAGCCGTCATTATACTACTTACAGTATGTAGGACTAAATACTACCTAAATCCTGCAGTCAAACTACTATCGTTCGAATTCATGATCAGCCAGTCAACTTGAATTGTGGTTTCAGCCTCAACACCTTTGATGATTTCTCAACTCTTCCCATGGTCTAGCTCGTACTTCACGTTATACTTAACTCTCCAGGACCAGCGAAAAAAAAACCCTAACGAACGAGGTCCGGGATGCACCGACGGGGAATCCAACCCCAGCTCGCCGTTGCATTGACATGACTACGCCATTGTGTCGACGGGTGTACCATACACAATCGGTGCTTTCTACACTCTTTAGAATGGCAGATACATTTTTTCTCTTTAACAAACTAAACCATGAGCGCGCGACTATTAGCAGGCGATTGAAATTGGCGCAGCCGGGATTCATTCTTTTATTCTGTAAAGTTACAGTCGCGAAACCAACAGCAATGCATCACAAACCTAGACTCTCACTCCCCGTCTCTTACTCTTCCCTCTCAAGTCGCTCTTCGTCGAAGAAAATAAAATAAAAATATGTCAATTCGACTTTATGCACCGATGGGGAATCGAACCCCAGTCCGCCGTTGTAATGACTGCTCGATTGATAGCCCATTCATTCTGTCGGCGAGTGTACCATACACCGTCGGTGCTTTCTTGTCTCCTGTAAGTCGTCATTATACTACAGTATAAATCCTACTTGAACCCTTCAGTCAAATTAGGATTGTTCGAATTCAGCCAACCAACTTGAATGATGATTTCAATTTAAACCAGTTTGATGATTCTCGATCCCTCCTACTTCCAAGCTCTTCTCTGAATTGCATTAAGCTCTCGAGGACTAGGCCAAAAAAATGGGAACAACATATCCTCCATGCACCGACGGGGAATCGAACCCGAGCTCGCCGTTGCAATGACAGGATAATGATTGCTACGCTATTGTGTCGGCGGGTGTACCATACACCACGATGCTTTTCTTCATGAGCCATACTACAGTATGTAGAAATTCGTATTGAAAAAAGAGCATCCAGTGCAGGCAGTCGCGGGCATGGATTAATGTCAATGTGGTTCAAATTCAACCGACTTGAATTTCACCATGCTTTCCCGAGGTATCACAATCCCTCCTATTTCCTCCCAGCTCATAACTATTGTTCCGAATCACTCCAAGTTTTCCTGGAAAAAAAAGAGAAGCACTTCTGCTCTGTCCACGCACCGACGGGGAATCGAACCCCAGTCCGCCACTGTAATGACTGCTCACTTATACCCCATTCTGTCGGCGGGTGTACCATACACCATCGGTGCTTTCTTGTCTGCTGTGGGCTGTCATCATACAGTGTGAATACTAACTAAATCAGTCAAATTATTGTTGTTCAAATTCAGCCAACTTGAATCATGGTCACGGTATCAACCAGTTTGGTGATTCTCGATCCCTCCTACTTCCAAGCTCTTCTCTGAATTGCATTAAGCTCTCGAGGACCAGGCCAAAAAATGGGAACAACATATCCTTCATGCACTGACGGGGAATCGAACCCCAGTCCACCGTTCTAATGACTACCAAGCTATCCACCCATTCTGTCGGCGGGTGTACCATACACCGTTGGTGCTTTCTGCACTCGTTAGAATGGTGGATAAATTGAGGCAATTTAAATTGGCACAGCCAGTGAAATTTGGAATTCAAGCAACGATGCATCACAATATTACAGCCGATGTCAGTACCGAGGGCGCGGATCGAAATTTTTCTGTTTTGGGATGTTTCCAAAGAATTCCCTATATCTCTGTCAGTTCTTCACCGATTCACATAAAAACTAAATAGATCTACTCAGCCAATTCATGCACAATTAGTGATAGAGAGGAACTTGCGAAAATATTATGTATTAGGTAATTTCTGTTTTGGGGCTGTTTTTGCACTGAATACCATCTAGCATGGTGAGAACATGTCCCAGTAACCTAGAATTTTGGGAGAGACAACATGCATACCTGAAAAAACATGTGATAGAGCCAGAAATGAGGATAATTTAGTTACAGTCCTTCTGGCTCCAGTGAAAACATTTGGCAGTTTTTGGCTTTCAGAGATATTGCCAAGATCACATTCATCTGGACATTTCATATAGTTCTGGCTGTATCACTTGTTTCATAACATATACACGTTGTCCCTCCCAAATTTCTAGGTCACTGGGAAATGTTCTCACCATGCTAGACGGTATTCAGTGCAAAAACAGCCCCAAAACAGAAATTACCTAATACATAATATTTTCGCAAGTTCCTCTCTATCACTAATTGTGCATGAATTAGTTGAGTAGATCTATTTAGTTTTTATGTGAATCGGTGAAGAACTGACAGAGATATAGGGAATTCTTTGGAAACATCCCAAAACAGAAATTTTTTGATCCGCACCCTCGGTACTGACATCGGCTGTAATCCGAGACTCTTACTTCCCGCCACGCCTGAGCGCTGAGCTCTTACTCTTCCAAGTCACTCCTTGTCGAAGAAAATAAAAACATCAACCAATTTAACCTTACGCACCGACGGGGAATCGAACCCCAGCTCGCCGTTGTAATAACTGATAAAGAATTATCTTGTAATCTTGTCAGCGTGTGTACCATACACCACGGTGCTTTCTTGTCTTCTGTAAGCCGTCATCATACTACAGTATAAATCCTACCTAAATCCTTCAGGCCAATTACATTGTCGTTTGAATTCAATCAACTTGAATCGTAGCTTGAGTTTCAACCAGTTTGATGGATGATTCTCGATCCTTTCCAATGGTCTAGTTTTTGCTTCACATTATAATCAAGCTCTCCAGGACCAGCGGAAAAAAAGCGCAGCAGTCAAGTGATGTATGCATCGATAGGGAATCGAACCCCAGCTCGCCGTCGTATTGGCCTTCGAAGATTATTTCGTCAGCGTGTGTACCATACACCATCGGTGCTTTCTGCACTCGTTAGAATGGTGGATAAATTTGTTCTTTTTAACAAACTAAACCGTGAGCGCATGAGTATCAGCAGGCGATTTAAATTGGCGCAGGCGGTCAAATCAGGAATTCATTTTTTATTCCTTAAAGTCAAGTCGCATAACCAACAGCGATGCATGACAATCCTAGACTCTCACTCCCCGTCTCTTACTCTTCCCTCTCAAGTTACTCTTCGTCGAAGAAAATAAAATAAAAACATGAACCAATTCGACTTTATGCACCGACGGGGAATCGAACCCCAGTCCGCCGTTGTAATGACTGTTCAATTGATGGCCCCCCATTCTGTCGGCGAGTGTACCATACACCATCGGTGCTTTCTTTTCTCCTGTAAGTCGTCACTATACTACAGTGTAAATCCTTTAGTCAAACTACTATCGTTCGAATTCAGCCAGTCAACTTGAATTGTGGTTTCAGCCTCAACACCTTTGATGATTTCTCAATCCTTCCCATGGTCTAGCTCGTACTTCACGTTATACTAAACTCTCCAGGACCAGCGAAAAAAAAACCCTAACGAACTCCGGGATGCACCAACGGGGAATCGAACCCCAGCTCGCCGTCGTATTGATCTTCCAAGATTATTTCGTCAGCGTGTGTACCATACACCATCGGTGCTTTCTGCACTCTTTAGAATGGTGGATAAATCTGTACTCTTCGACAAACTAAATCGTGAGCGCGTGAGTATCAGCAGGCAATTTAAATTGGCGCAGCCGGAATTCATCCTTTTATTCTGTAAAGTCCGAAAGTCGCGACACCAACAGCAATGCATCACAGTCCTAGACTTCTACTCCCTGAGCTCTTACTCTTCCCTCTCAAGTCGCTCTTCGTGAAGAAAATAAAATAAAAACATCAACCAATTCGACTTTATGCACCAACGGGGAATCGAACCCCAGCTCGCCGTTGTATACTCGTGATCTTTGACGATTATTTCGTCAGCGTGTGTACCATACACCACGGTGCTTTCTTGTCTCCTGTACTTAAGCCGTCATCATACTATTTACAATATGTAGGACTAAATACTAGAGTCAAATTATTGTCGTTCGAATTTAGCCAACTTGGCTTGAATTTCAACAGGCTTGATGATTTCTCAATCCATTCCCATTTTCCCGTGGCCTAGCTTTTACTTCACATTATAATCAAGCTCTCCAGGACCAGAGAGAAAAAAAACTGAACCTCTTCGACCTATGCACCGACGAGGAATCGAACCCCGATCTGCCGTTGACATGCTATCTCCTTCATAGTATCGGCGGGTGTACCATACACCATCGATGCTTTCTGCACTCCTTAGAATGGTGGATGAATTCGGTTTCACTGAGGCAATTTAAATTGGCGCAGCCAGTGAAATTTGGAATTCAACCAACGGCAAACAACGATGCATGACAATCCTAGACTCTCACTCCCCGTCTCTTACTCTTCCCTTTCAAGTCGCTCTTCGTCGGAGAAAATAAAATAAAATAATGAACCAATTCGACTTTATGCACCGACGGAGAATCGAACCCCAGTCCGCCACTGTAATGACTGCTCAATTGATACCCCATTCTGTCGGCGGGTGTACCATACACCGTCAGTGCTTTCTTGTCTCCTGTAAGCCGTCATTATACTATATAGGACTAAATACTACCTAAATTTACTCGGACAAACTATTGTTGTTTGAATTCAGCCAACTTGAATCGTAGCTTGAGTTTCAACCAGTTTGGTGATTCTCGATCCCTCCTGCTTCCCAGCTCTTCTCTGAATTGCATTAAGCTCTCGAGGACGAGGCCAAAAAAATGGGAACAACATATCCTTCATATCCTTCATGCACTGACGGGGAATCGAACCCTAGTCCGCCGTTGTATACTACTGACCTTCACGACTATTTCGTCAGCGTGTGTACCATACACCATCGGTGCTCTCTACACTTGTTAGAAAGGTGGATAAATTGAGGCAATTTAAATTGGCACAGCCAGTGAAATTTGGAATTCAAACAATGATGCATCACAATATTAATCCTAGACTCCTACTTCCCGCCACGCCTGAGCGCTGAGCTCTTACTCTTCCAAGTCACTCTTTGTCGAAGAAAATAAAACATCAACCAATTCGACTTTATGCACCGACGGAGAATTGAACCCCAGCTCGCCGTTGCAACGACGATAGTTACCCATTGTATCGGCGCGTGTACCATACACCGTCGGTGCTTTCTTGTCTCCTGTAAGCCGTCATTATACTACAGTACAAATCCTATTTGAACCCTTAGTCAAATTATATTGTCATTTGAATTCAATCAACTTGAATCGTAGCTTGAGTTTCAACCAGTTTGATGATTTCTTAATCCATTCCCATTTCCCCGTGGCCTAGCTTTTACTTCACATTATAATCAAGCTCTCCAGGACCAGCGGGAAAAAAGCGCAGCAGTCAAGTCATGCATCGATAGGGAATCGAACCCCAGCTCGCCGTTTCAATGCCATGGGACTACTTCCTCATTCTATCGGCAGGTGTACCATACACCATCGGTGCTTTCTGCACTCTTGAGAATGGTGGACAAGATGGTGGATAAATTTGTTCTGAATCTCGCTGACAACGCGCACCATGAGCAGTGAGCAGAAATTGATGCGGTTAGGAATTCATTTTTTTATTCTTTAAAGTCAAGTCGCACAGCGATGCATCACAATCCTAGACACATACTCCCTGAGATTTTACTCCCAAGTCACTCTTCGTTGAAGAAAAGAATTTTAAAATCGAGGCAAATCCCATATATACGCTGACGAGGAATCGAACCCCGGTCCGCCGTTGTAATGGCAGTGCATTGATTTGTTCACTGTATCAGCGGGTGTACCATACACCATCGGTGCTTTCTGCACTCTTAAGAACAGTGCATAAATCTGTACTCTTCAACAAACCAAACCGTGGGATTCAGTGCAGGCAATTTACATTGGCGCAGCCGGTCAAATTAGGAATTCATTTTTATTCTTTAAAGTCAATTCGCACAACCAACAGCGATGCATGACAATACTAGACTCCTACTCTCTGCCCGCTTGAGATCTCACTCTTCCATTCCA
The DNA here is from genome assembly GCA_029378395.1 of Mycena leptocephala. NCBI lineage: Eukaryota > Fungi > Basidiomycota > Agaricomycetes > Agaricales > Mycenaceae > Mycena > Mycena leptocephala. The sequence continues at coordinate 13,125 of JARJLF010001734.1, read as the reverse complement.
AGGTCCATTAAAGCAAAGAATAAAAACACCAGAAGCACAGACTCATGCACCGACGGGGAATCGAACCCCAGTCCGCCGTTGACATGCTATCGTGGTCATCTCCATAGTATCAGCGGGTGTACCATACACCATCAGTGCTTTCTTGTCTCTTGTAAGCCGTCATCATACTACAATATGTAGGACTAAATACTACCTAATGCAGTCAAATTATTGTGGTTCGAGTTTAGCCAACTTGGCTTGAATTTCAACAGGCTTGATGATTTCTCAATCCAGTCCCATTTTCCCGTGGCCTAGCTTTACTTCACATTATAATCAAGCTCTCCAGGACCAACGGAAAAAAAAGCACAGCAGTCAAGTCATGCATTGATAGAGAATCGAGCCCCAGCTCGCCGTTTCAATGGCAATGAAATTACTTTCTCATTCTATCGGCAGGTGTACCATACACAATCGGTGCTGTCTGCACTCTTGAAAATGGTGGACAACATGGTGGATAAATTTGTTCTGAATCTCGCTGACAACTCGCACTATGAGCAGTGAGCAAAAATTGATGCGGCCGGTCAAATCAGGAATTCATTTTTCATTCCTTAAAGTTAAGTCGCACAACCAACAGCAATGCAATGAAAATCCTAGACTCTCACTCCCCGTCTCTTACTCTTCCCTCTCAAGTCACTCTTCGTGAAGAAAATAAAAATAAATAAAATAAAAACATGAACCAATTCGACTTTATGCACCGACGGAGAATCGAACCCCAGCTTGCCGTTGTAAGGAGTATCTCTGCTCACATTGTATCGGCGGGTGTACCATACACCATCGGTGCTTTCTTGTCTCCTGTAAGTCGTCAGTATACATTATGTAGGAATCCGTATTGAAAAAAGAGCAGCCAGTGCAGACAGTCACGACCAGTAAAATTGTCAAAATGGGGTTCAAATTCAACCAACTTGAATCTCACCATCTTTTCTCGAGGTATCGCAGTCCCTGCTATTCCCTCCCAGTTCATAATTATTGTTCCGAATCACTCTAAGTTCTCCCGGATAAAACAAAAGAAGGCTTTCCTCGGTGCACGCACTGACGGGGAATCGAAGCCCTGTCTGCCGTTATGACTTCAAGAGTACTTGCCGCCATTCTGTCGGCGGGTGTACCATACACCATCAGTGCTTTCTTGTCTGCTGTAAGCCATCATCATACTACTTACAGTATCAAGGACTAAATACTACTTACCTATATTCTTCAGTCAAATTATTGTGATTCGAGGTACTGGCAGCCAGCCAACTTGAATCACGGTTTCAACCTCAACAACTTCGATGATTTCTCAATCCCTTCCCATAGTCTAGCTCTCACTTCTCTGAATTGCATAATAATATCCAGGACCAGGACCAGAGAAGAAAAAACCGAACCTCTTCGACCTATGCACCGACGAGGAATCGAACCCCGGTCCACCGTTGTAATGAGCGCCTCTGCTCTAATTGTATCGGCGGGTGTACCACATACCATCGGTGCTTTCTCTGCTCTTTAGAATAGTGGATAAACTCGTTCTCTTCAACAAACTAAACCGCGAGCATCATGATCAGTGCAGGCAGTTTAAGTTGGCGCAGGCGGTTGAATTTGGAATTTAACCAGCAAACAGCGATGCATGATAATCCTTCCTACTCCCCACCCCGCCCGAGATCTTACTCTTCAAAACCACTGCTCCTCACTGAAGAAAAGAAAAGAGAGAGAAAAATGAACCGCTTTGCAATCATGCACCTCGGGGAATCGAACCCCAGTCCGCCGTTGACATGCCATTGTGGCCCATCTCCTTCATGATATCGGCGGGTGTGCCACACCATCGGTGCTTTCTTGTCTGCTGTGGGCTGTCATCATACTACAGTGTAAATCCTAACTAAACGAGTCAAATTATTGTTGTTCAAATTCAGCCAACTTGAATCATGGTCACGGTTTCAACCAGCTTGACGATTTCTCGATCCCTCCTACTCCCAAGCTCTACTTCTCTGAATATTAATTGCGTTACAATAAGCTCTCCAGGACCAGGGCCAAGAAAAAAAAAACATCAAAGACATTCGCATTATGCACTGACGGGGAATCGAACCCCAGCTTGCCATTGTAATGGCTGCTCAGCGGATACTACATTCTGCGGCAGGTGTACCATACACCATCAGCGCTTTCTTGTCTCCTGTAAGCCGTCACTATACTACAGTATGTAGGAGTGTAAATCCTATTTGAATCCTTCGGCCCAATTATTGTCGTTCGAATTCAGCCAACTTGACTTGAATTTCAACACACTTGATTATTTCTCGATCCCTCCTACTCCCAAGCTCTACTTCTCTGAATATCAATTGCATTATAATAAGATCTCCGGACCAGGGAAAAAAAACAAAAGATCTCCCTGGATGGCACTGGACCATGCACTGACGAGGAATCGAACCCGGTCCGCCGTTGTCATGACAGTGTGATGAATCTCTGATTCTGTCAGCGGGTGTACCATACACGACCAGTGCTTTCTGCACTCATTAGAGCAGTGCATAAATTCGCGCCCTTCAACAAAACCACCGTGAACATCATGATCAGTGCAGGCGATTTAAATTGGAATTCAACCAACAGTGATGCATCACAACCCTAGACTCCCACTCCCCGCCCCACCTGAGATTACTCTTCCCTTCCAAGTCACTCCTCACTGAGCAAATTGTCAGAAAAGAAGTTGCTCACAAGGGAAAAAAATCGGATGAACCATGGAAGCTTGCATGAACCGGTGAGATTTAAGCCATTTGAGATCGTTGCATTTCGGGCCGTTCAATTACCTCAAGAGCCCATCCGGAACTATGTATAAAGTGTCGGAGAAGAGACCAAGGTGTTCTAGGCCGGTTTTATTGTCCGTCAAACTCAGACTCGTCGTAGTCTCGTCGTCCGATTTGCCATATTTTTTTATTTTTAGAAGCGCGGATTTCGTTAGTCTCCGTCTTTCATTCCTTTTCTTCTGATTCTTTGCAAGTTCACCGTTCGAGTTGTCGAGCGCGTCACTATTGTGCTCATTCTGGCAAGACTCCGAGTCGATTGCTGCCACTGCAGGGGTTAGATTTCAGAGTCTTCTTCGAGGGCATGGAGGAAGATCGTCTTGAACGAGCGGGTACGTTTCAGGTAGATGGAGAAACGACAACTCGAAGGAATCGTAGATTGATTGAGGAAGCGGAAGTTCAGGATCAGCTCGCACGGAGAAATCAAAACGCGTTCACGTGACACCACGAGAACGTGACGCGACGCGTACCTCGAGAGTTGGCTGAAGCCCAGAGGGCCTGGAGAAGGAAGCCGTCCATTATAACAGTCGAATTAACGGTTTAATTGTATTATTTACAGCGCGTGGCAAATTCCAGAAAATTACGGCGTACAGCTGCAGATCTTGAGCTCCTTCGGGGCAAATTAAAAGCAGCACGGTGCTATTGTGGCAACTTTAGGTTGCGTCGGTCGATAAACGTTATTCTATAATACAAGCTACATGGAATAAATTATAATAGTCTCAAAGACGCCCGTGTCCAAGTTATCCTACAGAACCCGGGGGCCCTTACCCTGTGAGCTCACTGGGGCGAAGTCCAGTGATTCTTCTACAACTTTGTCAACCTGGATTTCGTTGGCCGTTGTCCCGCTTCGTGATCCCGCCTCTCCCCGCTGGACCGATAGCGGAATGGACCGAGAAACCCGAGAAATAATAATCTCGGAGGTGGTAATTATGCGTCGATGGAAGCCGAATTTAGTGTTTCGGAAGACGTGGCAAGCCATGGCGTTTGTCACCATAACATTGCACACGGTGAACATCACTCGGTACGTTGGTGCGACCCGGTTGTTGTAGAACATTACGACAGAGAGAGTGTTGGCCGTGACGGTAATACTGTTCAAGTTGAAGAGGATTAGCAGCTCCCCAGATTATAAGTATATGGAGCCGGAACGTACAGATAATACAGTTGACCGTCGTGGAGGAGTGCCCTGGAGAATTGGGGAAGGTATTCTCCGGTGATGAAGGTCCTGATATTTCCCCCGAGAGAATGAGTACTAATAGTAGCATAGGAATTCTGGAACAATCGCCACGAAATGGCCAGGAAAACCGTTGTGTCATGAATCAGTGGGGTTATGCCGACTGCCCCGGCGTACGGCTTGACGCCGACATTCAAGCAGTATTTAGTGGGGCCAATATTCCTAGCTGTTATCGCGGTAGGAATTGTGGCGGCAGATCCTGCTACGCTGAGCCACAGTAAAAAGAAGAATAGGACCAGGTATGGGTTTTTGTTGAAGATGGCGCGTGCTCGGAGGAAGAACAGTAAACACGTTGATGGTACAGCAATGGCGAGACAAACTTCGACCATTGTTTGTGCGACGGAGCAGTGATTGAAAGGGTAGGCTGGAAAATTTATTGTGAATATCTGCCGATGCTATCTGGAGGCTTAGGGCATACTTTCGAACATAGCACTCAAGAGAATGAAAAGGAGAGTCCAAAATCTAACCGCACTTATTAGCATTGCGACGGTTCAGATTGGTTGGCTTCCGTACCTGGAGAAGAAGTATACCGCAGTCGACAATCCCACCCGATGTTCAGATACAATTGTGTAGTCATTGAAGGCATTGGATAGAATATCCCAAATATACGCCTAAAGTAAAATGAATTTATTGACGACGACGAATTGGACGGAACTTGCCCCAAGTGTACCGATAAGGATGAAGCTCCCGATTTGAGTCTGATACGCAATATCCGGGGGCAAGAGCGCGTATGGTGTGAGGGGGTTAGGGATTGCTGTGAGATTTAGAGACGGCATGGTGGGCTGGGACTCGGTCGGTGCCACTGGGACATTGAGACTCGGTGCATACTTATGAGATGCCAGAAGAGATAGACACGGCTGTCAGCTATTATCCCACGACGTTTCCGTATGAGTTCGATGCGCATGGTTGTAAGATATTCCTATTGGTCGAAGCAATAGTCTGATCCCACACAAAGTAACCGATGAGATCAAGTGCCAGGTGGGTATGACGCGTATAAGTAGTACTATATTTATGGATTCTTATTCAGATGAGCAACCTCCATCGCGGCGGCGCCACAATCGTTGATGTTCAACTTGTTGACAGAAATCCTCAGAAATCTCGCGGATAATATAGGCACTCACCTTGGTTATTCCGTCGCGGGTCAACTTGTCGATTTAGAATGAATTTTCATCAGAAGAAAATTGAAATTGGCTAGTTACCCAGTGCTGCACTGCAGCTGGCAGTTGAACTCTGGTTGAACTTGGATTGCACGTGAGCGGAGCTATCAGTCTCGCTTAAGATCAGTCAGACCTCCCTCTCTTTTTGAGTTGATGGATGCGCCCGGCATTTGTTCGGTGTGTATTGTCTTCATCTCCGACACCCAACGGAATCCTGAATTTCCCGGGACCATGCTGATAGCGACGACAACCCAAATGACTAGTCTCTTACTCATATACCGACTTCCCACTCGTAACCTCGTTCTGAAGCAATCGACCACCTCCGGCTGTCCTCATCTTGGAGCTTTCCGGGCAGTCGCGCCCAGCGGATACCCTGGTAATAGATCCCTCTCCCAGATGTATCCAAGGCCGATGCACTTCCTTTTGCCACGATAATGCGGGGTAAAAAACCCCTTTTGTCCTTTATGCTCCTACATCCACGTCCCACCTTCGTCGGATAACATAGCCCGGGCGTATGCGACTTCAAATCCACCATCCAGGCCTTTGCGCCGACTGCCGGAGGAGATTTAGCGTGACGTCCTCGACTTGTGGACGTGGATGCGGTGTCACGAGGAAAAGGCTTCATAACCCTTCTATTTCCGTCTGCCTCTAAGTGCGCCTCCCACGCTTGCATCTTCAATTTCTCGTCTCCATAGGCAGCTTATCTCTGCCGTACTCGTCCTGACCCCATGAATCCTCCCTGTTCCTTCAATGGCGGCTATTGGTAACGCCCTCTACCGGCCCTTGTCCGACGCCTTCGACGCCTTCGACGGCGCGACGGCGACGGCGGATTATCGCCCCTGAAAGCTATCCATTAAGGGAAGGGCTATTGGCCATGCTTGGTTTCCCGAGCAGCGGAGAGTGGGTGGTCGCGTTTCTGCAGCGTATATCTATACTTACCATGCTCCATATCCACCTCCGACTCTGCCTTCACGTTCAATGCAAGTACTAACAACCGCCGGATTCGGGCTTACCTGACCTGCGCACTCTTTCGCAGACTTGCGTCTTCCCCCCTTCCCCTCCAACCCACAGCTACGAACACATATGTATTGCGTCGCTGAGGCCGATGCACCAATCGGACGGCTCGAGCAAGTACGACACGACTATGCGCGTGATTGCCGGTCCAATATTTAACACCCGCCGCCAAGCGCCCAATCGCTTCCCGCATTGGCCCAATCTGGCCCAATACGGGTGCCGGACTCGAGGACGAGATGGTGCGTGCGCGCGCCTGCCCCGGGCTCGCTATGGGGCTGTATAATCTACGTCCCCGCCGCAATGCCAGTGCAGACCGCAGGTACAGACCTCCTCGCGGCTCCCCTCGCCCTCATGCACTCTACTCCCACGAGGAGCGCGTATCTTCGGTGCTCGCCGCTCTTAAGTATCGCTTTGCCAGTATCTATGACGGAGGGATAACGTATACCTCCGATACGGAAGTGGCACGTACGCACCACTTCTCGTGTATGCTTCGCCAATTCCCCCCCGCTGCCGATTATCCACGTTCCCAACGCAATAGATGCATAGTTTCTCAAAGGCTAGCTCTCGCAGGCTCTCGCCAGCACCCGGGTCTCCATCCATTCCCAAGCGGATCCATGTGCATGTGCGCGTGAGCTCGTACGTGGTGTAATTCGGTCGCGACCTACTGGCGAAAATAACTTCTGCATATGATAAGCACAAGTATATCCACTCCCATGCACGGGGGAGCTTCGAGCGACTCCAGGACCGGACGTTGCCAACAGGGTCGCGTGTTGGGCACTCTCAGCTTCGCGCAGTGCACATGGAGGCAACGATGGACTGGCACTGCTTTGGGCCTCTTGTCAAATACTTTCATGCTATTGTATTTATTACTGAATGAATCAACAGGTGCTTGTGTTGAATTTTGCTGGGTTTCAAAGATGATCCAGAACTGTGGAGGCTGAAAGGCAAAAAGAAAGCAAATCATGCACTGCCACTGATGAAGTAACACTGCCACGGCGGCAATCTACCAATTCGCCGACAGATCTTCCATCTCCACAATGCGTCCTGTTTCGGTAGTGTGGTTCTACCAGGTTCTGTCAGATTCTATGTATGATTCTATCCCTACGACCATGGACTCATGAGTCGTAGCGACCTCACGAGCCAAGAAATTCGAATGCATCAGTTGCTTATTGGCTATATATCATCCGAAGGCCGTCCTGTCGCGCTGCCGCATGCTTCGATGATTGTGGATCATATGCAATAATGTATGCATTTTGCATGGCAATGCATGCAGTTCATAGCGGCTGTGAGATGGACGCCTGTAGCCCGACCTTGGTGAATATTTATCGGTCTTCTGCTATTTTTCCCCAAACCATATATCTTTTCAGATTTTGGAGTCGGTCCGTCCGCGCTTTGTCTGCCCCAAGGCTGACCCTGAATTCTCTGCATCAATTCCGCGTAAGTATGTATCCGCGTCTTGATCTTCGTCTGCAGATCAACTTCTATCGACTTCTTTTCATGTGCAGAGACTGTTGCCGTTTCGTCTCATATTGCTCTTCATATCTGAACGAAATTCTTCGGAAGGCCATCCTTCCTACTCCCGACCCTCAACTGGGGTATATGGATCGTGGCTTCAGCAAGGCTTCAGTGACATTCCTTGCCCGCAAATATGCCACCGCAGATCTGCCACCGTCAACCTCATTCGGCGGCGGCATTGACGTCAATGGCACACTAGGTGACTGCTTTTCATCTGTACTGTCGTTTCCGTTACCGACATTCCTGCAGGCGCCTTGCTTATCGGTGTCCTCGTTTCATATGTGTTGTTCGGGGTGACAACGACGCAAACGTACCTGTATAGCGGTCGATCTCCGAATGATTCCCGTAAAATGAAGGCGTTGGTATGTCCTGACTTTATATGCGATGATATGGGAATAATCCGACGGCCCAGGTCTCCTTTGTGTGGTATGTCGCCCGCCCGCGCCTTCTCTCCTTGAGATGAATGTGTGCCCAGGTTTTGCGAGCTGGGCCATGTTATCTGTATCGGGCATACTCTGTATGTCCTGGTAATATCTGACTACGGACATCCTGAGCGCCTCAACGTTGTCCCTAAACCCTGGGACCTCTTCCCTGTTCAACGCCATTGTAGCCATGTGCGGTGCGTTTCAACTGAGGGTGCTTGGTTGATTGTATTTATTTGACGCCAATATTAGTCCAGGGATTCTTCTCATTCAGAATTTACCGCCTCTGCAAGCAACTGTACATTCCCCTCCTTACTTGGACACTGTCATTTTTTTCCTGTGTGCCACGGCTGTGGTTTTCGTCATCGGACTGGAATCTCTACCATTCCCAACGTTTGTGTCCAAGTGGGGCTGGCTTTTAGACTCCTTGTGGGCCGTCGCAGCTGTGAACGATTTGATCATCGCTCTGGCCTTGGTCTTTTACCTGTTCCGGGGAAGAGCGGAATTGACTGAGATGTTAGTCCCATGTGATCATAGTAGCCTTCATTCGCTGACCTTTCCGCAGTACTGCTGTGGTCGACAAGCTCATTTCATGGACTATAGGTGGGCTTTTATCTCAGAATCTGTATATCTGATACCTCAACCTTATTCTCAGAAACTGGGGTCGTAACGAGGCACGTTGTTCAGATATTCTTTCCATCTAACCGCGACCTAACTCCACGCTAGTCTTGCCGCGATTCTCAATCTAGTATGCGTACGTTGTCTCGAATTATCTTCCTGACCTTGATGAATGGCGTTCAACAATAGTTTGTGACCATGAAGAACAACTGTACGATTTTTATTTTTCAATTTCACCTGATTGCGGTACTCAATGTCCTCTAGTTATTTGGATCGCCTGGTATTTTGTGACCGCCAGACGTGAGTCCCACGCCGCCACGAATCACTTATGCTAACCCTATCTCACAGTATATTCAAATTCCTTCCTAGCAAGGCAAGCGCGCCGACTGCATGAGCGCAGTACTGCGAACTAATCTTTTCTAGCCTCAATTCCCGTGCTACCTTGCGCACAATGAATGAAAATACCGCCCCGCCATATCCGTCGGTGAGGCTTAAATCCGATTGCTTAGCGGCGAGATAGTCCACTGATAACCTCGAGCAGCGGGATATCTGGGTAAACTCGGAAGGCGGCAATATGACCTACCTGTCTGAGATCCGCCCATCGGGCTCCACCTTTAGAAATCCATACGTGAAATAGTTACCCACTTCTGTAGCACGGCTACCTGCTGTTTCTATTTGGGACCGCCCAGGCAATTCTTCTCCTCCTCCCGTTTCTTCAGATCTTTGGTGCAATATTGTATTTTTGTCGTACTTTGGGCTATGGTCGGAATTGATTGGTCTTTTCTCAGCCTTGTGGAAACGTCCCTGGTGGCATCGAAGGTGACATCCAACTTGACATCCCGCATGGGATGCCATGACGGTCTGTGTTCGAGAATAGTCTTTCTTTCTTTCCTCCATCCACCATCGTCTTATGAAACTACCGCAAGAGCTCGTAGACTGGATTATCGACGCTGTCGTGAGCGATCTCGACTTGGCTGAGCATCCATGGAGCATCCCCAGGACACCAGACGTGCTACAGACCCTCAGAGCATGCTCCCTTGTTGCGCAGCCCTTTGTGCGCCGTTCCCAGATCCACATTTTCCATGGAATCGCCATCGAAAAGTCTGAAACTCTGTCGACTCTATTTTCCACTATCCTCCGGCAGCGTTCGCATCTCGCACCCTACATTCGCGCGCTTTATTTTGAGTTCCGTTCCCGGGAGTTCGATTTCTACCTGCGAAACATCCCACACATCCTCACGTCGGTAACAAATCTTGAACGCCTTGAAGTCCGGCCGGAAAAAATCGACAACAGGTTCTTGGATGGGGGGGTCATCCGTCAGGCATCTCTAACCGCATTTGCTCTGCCGTATCTCCGCCACCTCACAATCTGGCACTGTCACTTTGACAGCGCGTTGACGCTTCAGGCGCACTTCGGGGAGAGCACCAGCCTCAAGACACTTGCCCTGCGCTCCATCGACTTCGACGATCACCGGTACCGCGCGGCGCTTCCCGCCAAGCCGTCCACGTTTCCACCGCCCGCCAAGCCGTCCACGTCTCCACCGCCGCGCGTTGTGCTGGACACGCTGAAACTGTTCTTTCTCGACGCAGCGCAGGTGCAAGAGATGCTCGATGTTTTTACCGTCATCGACATCACGCACCTGCGGTCACTGTGCCTCGACAACACCCCGATGAATTCTTTACTACGCGTGAACGCGGCTACTCTCCAGCGCCTCAAAATAGGCTCCTATTTCCCAGGTACGGGGCGCGTTCCCCCTACCAATCGCAACGCGCTCATTGACCCCTACGGCACAGACGAGATTTTGGACGAGGCCATCGATCCAGGCGCGCTGACTGGCGTGCATGGCCTGCAGGCCCTCGACCTCCAGCTGCCGTCCTTGGCTTCGCTGAATAGGGTGCTCCGCCGTTTGGGGTACCTTGGTGACTTGATGCGCCTGCGCACGGTCACGATCACTGTCAGCGACAAGACGCAGCCGGCCGAGTGGCAGGCGCTCGACGCGCTGCTAGACTCCGCTCCGGCGCTGGCGGAGGTGACCATCCATTCGGGGTCGCGGTGGATCCCCGACGAGCCGGAACTGGCATGGCTGCCTATGCTCGCAGGCCGGGATGTCTTGCGTATACATCAGTCGAAGCCTTAAACTTGATTCCATTATCTGTTTATTATGGTAGATCGCTATTAGCGACTTCCCGGGATGCTGGCTAATACCGTCGTTGCTATGTGGAGGCAATGCTGGTTGAAATTTGCTTCGGCAAAACGGTCTTCGTGTCGGTCTTTCCTGAAGGGATAATTATAAAATCCAGACTCGAAGTGTGAATGTTGTGAGCATGATTCGCAAACCTCACCTTAATATTTCTCTAGATATTTGTGTGGTTCACCTTCGTGTTAGTATTATCGCAGGCTTGAGGTCGCCCATTAAATTCTTCTTACAGGAATGGTCAGCCGAACGATGCCTGGAACACTCGTTGATTCTGGCACCTCGGTCTCGTGAAATACTGTGGTGATATGGACCCACTTCTTCCAGTCCTGCTGACTACAGTGCGTCCTATGTATTGAACGGATACAACTGCGCGTTGCGTGTTTCAATGCAAATATCAATACCCATAGCACGCAGATCATCCAGTTGTTTTTCTATCTGGCCTTTTGGACGGCTGCTCTGTGCCAGTAGCATCAAGGAAAACACCTTCAATTTGGCCGTTTGCCGGCCAGTTTGGTCCCGGAATGACCCAATTCTCGATCTCAACATCCTGACGAGCGTCACATATGCGGCATCGTCCAGAGAATTGCCCTCGTCCGTCATGCGGAGGTGGGTAAGCACTGGCAGGCATATATTTGAGGCTTCCAACGTCAAACCAGGCCACAACTCGGCCGTAGCCAGACGAGATGGAGACTGGAATTCGAGCATCGTCACGGATGAGGTAGCACCGAGACACTGGATGAATTCGCGTGGGGAGAGAGATCCTGCTTCGACCGAGATGTGTTCAAGAAGCGGGGAATGAGCGGCGAACTCGACGAAGTCGGCCACATTCTGGTGACCGCTCTCCAAGGAAAGCTGCATTCGAGTCAATGATGGCAGTTCAAGCCTCCGTAGAAGGTCAATATGGGCTGTCCCATATTGCAGTATGAGCTGTCGAAGGCAAGAATGCCTGAGTTTAGGGAATGTGGTTTGGGGAACGGAAGCAACGCGTATGAAAAAGTTGCAGTGTGTAAGCTGCGACGCACGGCGCAATACATCAACGCATTCGCGCACAGTAAGCTCCTTGGCGCTCAAGGTTGTCAATCGGCCCCAGGGGAGATCGATATTAGATGGTCCGAGCCCACGAAGAAGAGTTAATTCGCGGAGTTGTTGTGCCTTTTGAAACCCTGGAACATTCATGACGGTGTGCGAGATACGATTGCTTGGCCAATCACCAAGGACTTCAGGGCGGAGACCTTTATCCAGTTCAACCGTGACAATTCGACATCGGGAGAACAAGCGAAACATGCTCCCATTTGTGTGAATGTTGGGCAGCCCATGAAGGCAAGCTGTGAGGCAGTGACGATTGGCTGCTGAGGCTGATTGAGATGGGAAGAATGCCTGCACGATTGAACCATAAATCCAAGAGCTGGATTGTATTCATGGACAAGCGTCTGGGACGCACTCGATTCCACAGTTCGGGAAGCGAGAGCGCAATCGCCCTCCATTGACTGCATACTCGGGCTAGAAGCAGCGGCGCAGTGAGAGGGTTGGGCAGGACCCGCCCGGAGCTGGATGGGACGCAATTGATGAATATTTCGGAAGTGAGCTCGTTCGGCAATGTGAGGATAGGGTAGGTCATAACTTCGCGTCTAAGCGCTCGACGCTCCTGTATAAGTCGATCCAACGAGGCCTGTAATTCGGGGATAACCTGGTCCAACTCTTTGAGCCGCGCATAATGTCGCTGCAACCTTGGTGAGATCGTCTCTTGGGTAGCTGAAAGGCATGACGCGACGGGGGGAGGGGGCCAATCATAGCTTTGAAGACCGACTTTATATTCTCGTGAAGGAACGTATAATGGCCCAAAGGGCAATGAAAGCTGTTAAGAAGTTTTCACAATAGTCACAAACAAACCTCCTTTCTCTTGAACGTCCATCTACCTCACGACGACTTGGCCACTGCTTTTCATATGGCTCCCAGAAATAGTATGACAACTTCTGGAGTCCATCTTCGAGTTTGAATTGTGGTTGATTCTGTCTGAGACCCTCACCATTCCTCGCCATTTTGATCAGTTTCCTTCCGCTGTTGGCGGCTCGCCGTATTTGGTATTCCTTCCGCGTGGAATGTATTGTACTGCCTCTTGGCTCCCCTTGTCCGACCCAATCTCGTCGTGCCTGAACTTTTCAAACCGAGCCCCGCTTCACCG
>JARJLF010001733.1:0-64218 GCA_029378395.1 Mycena leptocephala | reverse complement strand
CTTGTTTTTCAGTGGCAGCTAACCTTGAACATTTAATTCTAGTGAAAGGTGGTTCTAGGAAAGGATTTAGATGAAACTATTACTGCCTAGATACGCCAAAAGGGAGTTCACCAGGATCAAAGTTGAATTAGCGCTCGATGGGTGGGTTCATCTAAGCCACATTGATTGAATCATCATCCAGCCTGTCTCAGGCCGCTCTGCACGCATATTTATGGAGCACGACGCCCGCGGGGGTGTTGCGATTTATTGTCTCCTTGTAGGTGACTGCTTTTTGGATCTGTCATTGAGTTACAGCCATAGAAAGCTTGATGTTTGTTGCAAAAAAATGACACAAAACATTTCCGAACGATGATCGTCCCTGCTGTTTGTTGTCGGGTGCCATATATGTAGCATCGAACTAACCACCAGGTCAAGCCCATGGAAGATTTGCATAGTCTCACCTGCCCTTTTGAAGGCTTCCAACGTCACAGAGATGAAACAGCGGCCTCGGGGTTGCCACGGGCACGATGCTAATTTGAATTTATTTTTTCCTCTCCATTTTTTGCAATGAAATGAACTTGAATGCTCACTTTGGCATCAACAGGAAGAAGAGGGCAAAAAATGTGAACCAAACAGAAATCTGGCTAATTTTTCTTGATAACCAATCCTCTGTGGATTATGGGGCAAGAATTATGGCCTTTATCTTTAGCATCTAACCCTGTAAGATCTTCAGACCCAAATGTCACAAAAGGCAAAGAATTTCAGAGGCCCAGTAGTGGTCTCAACGATCTTTGGTTAATTGTACATGTGGGACAAACAATGAGGTGAACCCGCTACATCCTGCCTTGATCCAGCCCAAGCAGATTTAGAAACTGGTGCAACACAGACTGAAGGAACGACGCCAGAGGGTCCTGGGTGAGACGATCACTGAACCGTGCGAGAAAAAATAACTGCCGGAATGCCGAGCGGGCCGAGGACTCCAGCGCACAGGCCAGGGACCGGGAATCAGGACCGAGTTCTGACAACCTCCCGACGCGATGCCGCCGAGGGCGGCGTACCCCGACCAATGTAACAGGCGATGGGCAGGCGTTCCCGCCCATCGGATCCACCGGTGGCAACCCCACATGTCACAAATTTTGCTTCGTGTTTCACAAATATATGATCGGCGCCAGGTCAAATATATGGCATACCTCACGTCATAAATATGCTAGACACCACTCACAAATATTGTCGTGGCTTCAGTTGCAGCAAATATGATATAACATGCCATAGGAGAGTTCATACCCAGTAAGCACCACAAATATATGATATGATTTTTTTCCCAAAACGAACAGCATAGTCGGTGAGTCCGAAACTCCCAGTTCTCAACTCACTGAGTCAGAATTTTTTGCATCAATCTGACGAAGGTTTTCAGCCCAGTCCCATGCTAGATTTACTCCTGCTGCAATACGATATTTTTTTCTTCATTTTAATGTCGGGTGGGGCTCATTCTGCCCGTAAATGTTTCCTCCGGCTCCATTGGTCCCCGTACGTTGGAATTCATGCATATCTAATGCCTCCATCGCACCGGCAAAGATGTCAACAGTGTGGAGACCCTCATCGTTTTACTCTGCGCTGGTCCGGTCATACTGGGAATGTTTTCTGGTCCTTTTCTCGTTAAGAAGTCTCTGCTTGGATTGTACGGTGGGCGCCAAGAGCTCGGGCTAGCTGTACTGCCATTGACCAAAGCGCATCGGAATTTGGGAAACGGCATGGACGGCTTGAACCAAGTTCGCGACAGCGGGCGACCAAGACGAAGATCGGATTTTGTTCACGGTCGACTTTGCCTGAATTGTGGGCTCTCCTGTTTGCGACCCTTCTTCTGTATTCGCATTCCATCCCGCTGGTCTCTTAGGATGAAAATATGTCTCCATACGATGAATATCCTTCCCGCACTCGTCGGCCTCATGCAACAGGACCGCTTCCATAGAAGTCTTTCGTGATGGTTGTCTCGATTCTGCCGTCCTGTCGTCTGATCAGTAAAGGTGCTCACCAAACTGCAGCGTCTCCCTTCTGAGAATCCACGTCCATTGGGGACTCGCGTCCCATCTCCAGGTGTCTAAATCTTTTCTAGGGGTGCTTCAAAAACACCATATGGATTTTCTTGGTCCCTCCTTCAGCAATGCCAGCCTCGATAGGCAGACCCAGAGCAGTTGGAGGTAGATGCTTCGATTACCACGTCGTCCATGGCTTCCATGCCGGGGCCTGAACTCGACCGCTGATCAAACTCTTTGGTCACCAACAAGTTCAGTGATGCAATGTCAGGCAATGTCATTTTTGTACACTCATTCAAGCGCCGCAGAGTATTCAAGTGTCGATCACCAGCAGGTCCAATGCAGCAATATATTTTCCCACCCTGGTTCTAAATCAGCTTCTTTCGGACTTCGAACAGGTGATTGAACGACGATCACGGGAATTTTGAAGAACGTGATACCATTGCTTCTTGGTTGTGAGGCTGGATATTAGGATAAGAATGCGATATATTCTATTATAATCAATTATGACCCTGAAATTATGTTTAGACATGGCTGACCCAATTTAGGCCTATAATTATGAAGGCATTACGGATTATATTATGGTATGGGGTCATATTTAATCATATATCAAGCCCCGGCCAAGTGAGCAGAACAGATGTTTCTGCTGATTTTAATAGCCAGAGGCCTCTATATAACAGGTTAGCGGATAGATGAATTATCAGAAATGCTCACAGTCAGATCAGGAGCACAGTTGAACCAAAGTTTGGCCATATTTACTTCCTGATTTTGGCGTGAACGGATCACGTGATGTAATTGATGAATGTTGAAATTAGAGCGAACATGAAGTTTGCAACACCTGGGATCTCGTGCTTGTGATTCATATTATTAGTGGCCCGGAACTGGGTTTCATAGTTCAGAAAAGACAGGTGGTCGCTGTTTAAATTTCACACAACAATCCTGCTCCAGACCATACAATCATTCTGGGGCCCTAAAGAGTGTCATACTACAAAATAAAATAAAATTGGAGGGTGAAATCCAGATTAAATATAATTAAATATGATTAAATTATGATTGGTTGACTTTACATAAGCTTAGATAAATGCTGGGGAATATATTTGAAGCTTTGCCGAGGCAGCTGTCGGGACTCATCACTTCGGAGGCACGAAAACGTACAAGGTTTTCTCGAAATTTAAGAAATTCTAGAGAGAGGGTAGCAATCCCCCCCTTCAGACTTTATTACTTGGAATAACCTAGTTTGGCGGCGTGCACAGACACTCCGTCCGCTTCCCAAGCCGCCAGGTGCCCAAATTCTGTCGAGAAAAATGCCTGACTCTCATTCCTCATCGGAGTTCGTTCCAGTCCTTCTTCAAGGCTGAGAACCAAATTGATTGAGATATTCTTTCTTACGGGAATTCAGGTCGTTGCTGGACAACTGGAATATCCTATGGATGGATGCCATCACTGGCACACTCAACTAAGTCCAGAGAATATTCTATCCTCATGCAAAGTCACCCATTACATTAGATTATGATAACCTTACGATTTGATATGGGCTGAAACCTTAAGATTATATTATGATTACAGTACATTATAGCTGGAGCCGTATTTAATCATAATGTTCCAGCCTTACCTGGTTGCTTCCGGCGATTTTAAAGTAGCGAGCCGTGTCAAGCTCAAGATCTGCCGGTTCGCGTGCTGTTCTGGTGAGATGATGCAGCCCAGTCCTGCGAGTCGCTACATTATGATCTCCAAATAATATACCCAGTCGGATGAGTGCTATAACTTGTGAGGAGTCGGCAGTGCGTCGCAGCACTTGCCTGGATGAACCCACCCATGTATTATACATACTTATACCCACAACCAATCCTAGGGCCCTCCAGGCAGACCTGGTTCCTACGGTCCAGGCTGTTCGCCACTGCATCAAGTGAAGCCGGGCACTTGCCTAATATGGGCCAGTCTCGGGTCGTTTAGCGCTTATCGCTATGAAAACAACACCAACAAACACTCCCAACTTGCGTTTTGCTCCCATGCCCATTTCGGAGACGGACTGTCCGAGTCGGAGCAAATCAAAGTCTCTTTTTCTCAAAGGGTCTACGTTCTCAACGCTTAATTGTCTTTTCCTGGGCACAGGGAAAAAAAATCAAGTGTTTACATACTTGTTACTCGGAAATTCTACAGTTCCGGACGGCCAGAAATATTCGTTGAATCGTGTGAGACTCGAGGACTACGATTACAACGCTGAATGACGATCAGATATCCAGTGTAGTGCAGCTAGTGGGGAAAGACACGGATTAGAATGACCCAAGGGTAGATGGGGAATCTCTCACTTGATGGGCGAGCAGCTGATCGAACTCGTCAAGTCGTTGAAGCTCGGGGTCCCGGAAACCCCTTCGACTAGCATCATGTTCCAAATCCCGCGGGTTAACACGGCGACGTCGTCATGGTCGGTTCCGCTTCTAAGGCAGCCAAAGGCCCTATGATGATGCTTAGATATGTAATGCCGTTGAATCCCCCGCACGGGCACTCACTCGAAGAATTTGCAGGCGAATCCAGCAGGGATCTGCGCCCAGCTGATCTCCTTGTTGAAGAAGCTCAGGCCTCTGGTGAGGCTGACGCAGGTATCGTTTATCAGCGGGATATCGGCGCAGCCGTTAAGCGGGCTGATCGAGCCAGAGCAGACCGTAATGTTCGGGAAAGTGGGCTGTATTGCGATTGTATCAGTCGCAAGCCAACAGAAAGACGACGGTTGTGTACCGGGGTGAGATTTGGAACTGCGGAGGACACGGCAGCGAAGGCAAATGCAGAGAGGATCAGTTTGGCAGACATCTGAGCAAGAGCGCCGGAATTTTAGAGAACTGAGAATGGGATAGAGTGCCAGCTCAGCTCTTATAGAACAATCTATCTGCTCACAAAGTTTGAAACACCACCTGATTCGGTATTAGATTGCGGAATAGATGGTCCTCGGATGTCCTATTCCGGACCACATCTTCACATATCCCCGCAGTGTTCCCGGAGAATCATCATACCGGAGGCATATGATCTATCGCTTCGATGTCTGAAGTAATCTCTTAGGCAGGCTACCCGAAGCAGTGTATGCCACTGCCGTGTATGTGGATTCCCCATCATCCATCCATTCAACTTCATACTGACGGAATGAACGACGAACACGGAATTTCCCAGAGGCATCTTGTTCGCTAAGATGATTCCAAGGGACTGTCAAGCAAGTCAGTTCGGGCATTTAAGATCTGGCGTAGCAGAGAAGACAAAAATCTTCCAACTAGTACCTGTACGCCATGATCCAAACTTGGACATCACTTTTTACAATCGTGTCGGTCGTCGCTGCAGCCAGCGTATGTGTGCAGGTGCCGAACAATGGAGTTCACCTGGCCATCTTGCCCCCGTGCGGTACCTTTGGAGGGAATGTCACCAACGTTAATGCTGGAATTGATACCGCTGCGATCAAAACATTGGTGGCTTTCGGAGTATGTTCTGGTCATATTATATACACCAGACCATTGACAACCACATGCAGGACTCATTCACCTTTGGTGGGCGTAGTGACGGCGGGCCCCTTCCGGCGGCTGTTCTTACAGGCACAAACCCGAGTGCAGCCGGTCGTGCCACCGATGGGCCTGTCTGGGCTGAGGATCTGGCAAGCGACCTAGGTGCCACAATCAAGGACTACGCCGTGCGCTTCTCGTCTACTCGTCATCACACAAAGTAACCGGAAATTGATTCACTGTGCCAGATCACGTGCACTGGGCTCCACTATATCTTACCACCAAGTACCTACGGATATTAGCTGAAGACCGCATAACTTGTTTTGGGAGAATTGACTCAGTATTGCTCTCCAGAGACCAGAAAAGATTAGCAGCCCATAATTAAATTATGACATTTTATCCAACAGTCGAAAGAAACTTTGCAAAGAAAATACTCGGAGCCTGAATTCAAAGTGGGGTATCCTGGAATAGGTGAACAGACATCTCCGGTGGATTCTGTAACAGTTAAGTCTCTGATTATGTAATAGATTCTTACCGCAAATGATGTGGTAGCATGTCTGCAGGATTCCAAGATCAATTGTTAAACAAGCGATTTAGATGGTAATTCGTCATGTAGAGCACCATGGATGGATGAAACAATGACTCAGCAGTGCTTCAGTCAGATTTCAAGCAAAGTTTAGCTGTCAAGGTTCAATTTTGTCAGCTTAACTGGAGAACAGCTTGTGCATGATCCATGCAGGCATGACTCAGCGCAGAAAATGCCTTGTGTATTAGTTTCCATTCACTTTCCTCGAGTTCCAAGTGATGGCATATACTCAACATATCTTAAGGAATAGCCCTGACAATAAAAAACTCTATCTATGCCCACAGACCGAGCCATACACCCTAATTTTGGACACCTGTACCAAAAATCAAGTGGACTCAAAACAATTGATCCACAGAAGGTATACACATGATTTTTGATGCTGAATTAGATATGAAGGCCGAGAATATATCCAAATGAACATTTCTAAGTGATCAGACCCAGAATACTGTGCAAATTTCTGCTGTAGTAAGCAAATTTCCGGTTACTTTGTGTGATGACGAGTATTATGTGGTCTCACACTCATTTCGATCAAGGTGTCCGGCGCAGTGGTAGATGTGACCCTTTGGCCGAGCAGAGCAGGCGGATCTGACTTCCTGCACCAATGTATGCCTTGGGTCTTGGCCAGTGGAGTAGATTGGCCACTCACAAATAACCATAGCCGCGCTCTTCCTCAGTCAAAACAACAACCTGGATCCGACCACCACACTCTATACCGTTTTCTTCGGAATCAAGTGAGCGGTGATACTGCTAGTTGACTTCGTAGATTGGTCATTAATATTTACCTAGTGACTTTCGCGCTTCTTCAGGTGGGTAGATCTCTGCAAAAAAGTTACAGAATCAGGACTGACGAGGATAACTCCAAAGTCGACGGAAACCACCTTCCACAGGCCGCCACAGAACTCCTGACCCAGATCAAGCAGCTTGTCGCTCCGCCCACAAACG
The DNA here is from genome assembly GCA_029378395.1 of Mycena leptocephala. Classification (NCBI taxonomy): domain Eukaryota; kingdom Fungi; phylum Basidiomycota; class Agaricomycetes; order Agaricales; family Mycenaceae; genus Mycena; species Mycena leptocephala. The sequence goes on along the minus strand of JARJLF010001733.1, from coordinate 57,196 downwards.
CGAAAAATATCCTTGTGGTTGACGACTACGGACGTGGAGTACATGCTGCAACTGGAGAGGCCTGGAAGCAAGCTGTTTTTAACGGTGTGAGTGCTCTGCGCTCCCAGGGCGTCAACGTTGCCTACGTCGACTTCGCGCCGCTGTGGGATGCCGTCCTGGGAACATCGCCAGGATTTGCTGCGTTCGGATACGAGACCTCTGGTAGTTGCATCCCGGCTGGAGGAGACCTCTCTGCGGAGTGCTCAACGCCTGGAAACGCGTTTTACTGGCTCATCGGGTGAGTGAATCATTCCGCGGGAAGAGTAAATGGCTAACCTTCGCGCCGTTGAAAGACACCCTTCCAAAGAAACGCATCGTATCATGGCTGACTATATTAAGTTAGTACTGGCCACCTGCGAGGCATGATCTATGCAGGGTTCACACCTTTTCGTTGTGCATTTACTTGTATTCTGCAAGTTGAAATGAATTTTCATATTCTGTTATTAACTCCACAATGATCAAAAGATGTCAACTGGAGACTGGCAACGGCTGGAGCGGCTTTTCCGCGACGGTAAAAAAAGAAGTCGAGCTGGTTGTGACGCAGCAAGATCGTGAGAGAAGCCGGCGCGCAGGGACAGGAGCTCCAAAAATGTTGTTGGATGTGATAATTACAGCTGTTTGCAGAACTAATGACACTATCTAAAAATAAATGAAAGAAGAGCAGTTTTGAGGTGCCAGATTGCCAAGGCCATTTCTCATCCAATTTTCAGCGGATTTCTTCGAGAGTAGGCGCGTTTGAAACCGGGTAAGCGAGGCTCTCATACCGTACCCTACTTACCAGGGAAATTGCGTAATTTAACTGTTCCAAAATTTCGGCAGTCTTGTTTGAATCAAACACGGTGATGACCCTTTCTCGGCCACTAGAGCGCCGATTCAGATGAATCCAGATGATTCTGAAAGCTGTGATTGAGGTAAAGCTCCATGGTAAATTATATTTTGGTTTTTTCTCAAGGCAACCTGCTAGGAATAAATATTCACTACCAATCAGTAAATCCATTCTTGCGGGTGCCTTTCATGTGTGTTTCATTTTAGAGCGCTGGGATATAGGTTGACTTGATGTACGCTTTCAGAATCACCTAGATTCATCTGAATCGGTTCTCTGGTGAGGGAGCAAAAGCCGTTGCCGCGTCCCGTTCAAACTAGACAGCCGGGATTTTGGAACATTCAATTACGTAATATACCGGGTGAGTAGGGTACCGTATGAAAGTCCCGCTTACTCGGTTTCGAACGCGCCTACTCTCGAAGAAATCCGTTGAGAAATGAATGAGAAATGGACTTGGCAATCTGACACCTCAAAACTGCTTTCTTTTAACTATTTTTAGATAGTGTCATTACTTTTGCAAACAGCTGTAATATAATTATGAGAATCAATACCTGAAAGGCGGCAGAAAGTCACTGATGACGGAAGTTTCGGCGCCGGGCAAATCGTTTGTCGAGCGTGATTGGGGACTTAGGCGCTTGCAATTTAACCCGAAGATTCTCCAAGAGCTCCGAAGCAATGTCCTGGACTTACACTCTGAGAGCGTTGCCCGTGGCTCCTCCGAGTCCCCGAAACTGACCGTCCGAGTCCCGGAGTTAATGACTCCGAGTCCAAGACATCCAGACCGCAGGAGCGACGTCCAGAGGAGATAAACCCCGGAATATGGGCTGGGAAAGATGAATGGCGCATTACAGCCATGTGGTGGAGCGGAGGAAAAGTCGGCTTTGTTTGGGCAAGTCTGACCTTGCTCAGACCGGATCAACCGTTCCATTGCCACCGTTGGACGCGACTCCTATCCTGTTCATCTGAGCAAACGCACTTTCAAATCTCTAGGTCTAGCATATGAGCCAGGGATACTGCTCAACACTGGTCCGGTGTCAGTTTTTGAGTATTTCAAAATTCTAGGCTCCTATACCAAAGCTTCAGATTCAGTTGTTGACATTTCGCTTCACAGGCCAAGGGCTATCCGGAACCAGGGTCATGGGCAAATATTAGCGCAAGGCGTGAATCGCGACTGCCGATAATGTCTGCACTCGCTTAAAAACTGCGAGCCAGGTATTACTCTTCTGGATGTTGGAGATCCAAGCTCGATTCACCCTGGCATTTGTTTTCGGTCCATACTTGCTATCTGTTGCCATGCCTCCGTAGTATTTTATTTGATATTCACCGTATATATAAAGGTAGCCTAGTTGTAGTAGTGCACTACCCTGCAATTATCATCTTGCTCGGAAGTCCCATCTGGAGTCAAATTCCACACTGGAAGTTGGCTGGGATATTCCATGTCATTCGTCTTGTCTTTTACCGCTGAGAAAAATGGGACAGACAATTATATTAAGCACTAAACAGGCGAGCAACTGATCGAGCTGGTCAGGTCGTTAAAGTTCTGCGTCCCCGCAATCCCCTGCACGCGAGACATATCCCACGTTCCGCCAGTAAGCACCGCGACATCGTGGTCGTTCACGCCGCCATTGCGACAGTCCAAGTCCCTGCGTATATAAGTCAAATTATTGCGATCCACAACGCCTTGAAACGTAATCACTGACTCGAAGAACGTGCAGACCAATCCTGGGGGAACCTGTGCGGAGCTGACCGCCTTGTCGAGGAAGCTGAAGTAACCGGTGAAGTCGGTGCAGGTGTCGGCGACGGCCGAGAGATCGACGCAGCCGCTTTGCAGGTTGTGCGAGTCCGTGCCACTGTAATGGTCGGCGAAACAAGCTATGTTAGGATTATATATCAGTAATCCGTCGGCGCTGAAAGAAATTGCACACATGGCTGGGTGCTGCGAAAGACACGGCAGCGAAGGCAAGTGCGATGAGTATGGTTTTAGCGGAGAACATCTTAGTGAGAGCTCTGGAGCTTGAAGAACCGAGGCGTTAGGCCGACGCCCGGATTTTATCGCACATTGAACGAACCGAGAAACATTCAACCTATCTGAGTCCATTTAAACGGTGTCGTGCATCAAGAATTTCTGATCTCCATGTGGATGCGGGGCATCGAGGCACTAATATTATTATGCATTCCAGGTGCCCATTCTCACATACGCGTCGGGATTAGAGTGGTCAATCGATGGTGAATTCCGAGAACACCGCCGACTTTGTCAGATTTGCCTCGGCGGAGAACAATAAACCCGGTCCAGGAAGCGTGGCATCCGTTACTTCGATGTCAGAGCATGAATGGTTTGTTGTCAGCGCCCAAACAAGGCGAGCATTGTAACATAATGGCTGTAGCATGTCCAATGAACCACGGGACAACTTCAACTTTCGACGGCGTGATATCCGTGAAGCCACGAGTTGACCAAAAGACGATCCATATCGACTAGTAGCCTGGAGAATCATAACACCCGCCGTTCAATAATCTCCACCTACATAAGGCTTTGCCCCTACTTGCGCTTCGCATCTGATGCTTAGAAAGAGCAACCGTCAGACTCACGATATTCTTACGAGTCCGTTTTCTCCGCTAGATCCAGTAGACGACTGATGACGTCCACCCGATGTTTTTCACGATCTCCGCGGAAGCAGGATCCGCATCACTGTACATAATTGATTGTATTTCATCGGAGGGACGAAGGTGGACATTATTAGCCTAGTACACTTGGATACTTCCTCAAACCGGTGTTCCTGAGTGGGACCGTGCCGTGTAATCCTACGTACGTACCTACCTACCTACCTACATCTTCGGAAGTCGATCAAGTGTTCTCGGTTGCACGGGGGTCTGCTGCGGACCGTTCAATGCGCAGTCTATTGAGGGCCGTTGTGATGCAGCAAGAAAATCATTATTCTACCAGGGTGGCTCGGATAATATGCTTTCCTACAAACACACCTGGGACGATTTTTGAATAATTTACTTCAATGGCACAGCCTGGCTGCGGGAAGACGGTCCGATGTCCGATCGGGCTAGATCGGAGGGTAGCGAACACGTGATACCTTCTTTTCGGTGCCCGCTTCTTTGCGTTATCCTTTGCAAGCTTTCGCGCTGGATGTCGTGTTCGGGCAGGAGCCTGTGCTGGAATCCCACTGAATTGTGAAACCACGGCTTCGCTTGCTTTGCCCACTGGGGCGCATCAGCCTTTTGACATTTTGGTTGCCACGTTGCGGCGTTTTTACGTATTGTCGCGTTGTTGATAGATTTTGTCGACGACGGTGAGCTCGACATTGACTTTGACATTTGGCTAGGGCATATCGGATGGGGTGCGGGGATGGGGAACTCCCTTGGGCAAGAATGATTTTGAATTTTGATCACCGCCGAACGCGGCAACAGTGCACCATCACTGGTGTTGTGTATTTTATGCCCTACGTTGTGGTGGCGTTTTCATGTGTTTTTGGTGTTGTTTGGTGTTGTACAACACCACAACGAATATGTCAAAGTCTGATGCGCGGCGCGAATCTGGTCTGGTCAGTACTTGCCGTTATGGGTCTCCAATTGGTCTCCAAGCCAGGAGTTGGCCACCTCATCATTATGTGGGAGATTTCCATTGGTAAATATATTCAGGCCTACTAGTAGTTTTCTCTTCGCTTCCTTGACTTGGCTTTTTTCGCGCTTGTTCTTGGGTTCTTGGCGATTACCGATCACTTTACTCTCTCTCTCTCGCCGACTCCCTCGTATGTCCCAGCCTTTACATCTTCAGTCTTGTACTACATGCACCATAGTCAAATTGTAGGCTCTTCTCACGGTGTGGCTCTGGTCTCTGTCGACAGGTTTCCGTGGCACCCTCTCCTCTGTGAAAAAAGCCTGGAAATGCTGGTATCGTTTTGTTATTTCCGGTCATATTCTGGTTCCCGTTCCTAACTATATCCGCACAGGGAAGATAAGTTATACTCCCGCCATTATCGGACTAATTGAATCGATCTTTCCAGCGCGCAGGTTTGAGTCCTTTCCCTCCGAGCCCCAGAATTCTTATTCACTGCGTAACCTAAACAGCGCTCCAAAATTCTTTACCCCCTTTCCCATCGTCTCTAGGACGCCTACGAGGGATGCATGCAGAGGCCAACGCCGTCCGATCCTATCCGAAGCCAAACTGGCACGGCACGTGTCACTAGCCCCTTTTTTCACTTTCACTCTCGTCCACCTCGTCCCGCAGTGGGCGCCCCTCGATGCTCAGGTTACGAACAATCCTCTAACGAAATTCACATTCCGCACCCATACGAATATACCACAACAACGCAGGGCCGAAATGTCCAAAAATGCATTGCTCGTCCCGACGATTCTCAACACTGGATCTCTCCATTTTGCCGAAATCGAGAAGGATGCTACCGCCCAGGATGTCATTGATACGCTCCTCGAGATCGACGGTGTAAAGTCCCAGGTTTTGGGAGATCTCGAGACCATGGGTGGGCTCTCCAGACAATCAGGACCGAACAATCTGGCAGAAAATGGGCGGAGGCGGAGCTTGAGGCGCTGGGTGACGGTCAGGATCTGTCATTCATCACTCGATTTGATAGTTCATTCGGTTCAATTTCAGGAATTCTAGAGCCGATGACCCTTATTGCGCCGCTCGTAAATGCCACCCACGCCAACCCCACCTCTCTATGATCTCGATCTGCAAAACCCTCTTGTTCGTCTCGTATCCCTCAATGAGGCGCTCTCCATTCCGTTTTCATTCCATCGTGTACCGGAAATCCACGACGGATTTCAGTACAAGCTCTTCATTTCGAGGTGTACATCAGTCGGGGAGCTCATAGAGGTGGTGGTGGACGAGCTTGGTCTTGCGAAGACCATGTCGATTCCCGGAGGCGGTAACTTGGAATATGTACTCGAGGAAGTGTGGACAGACGGAAACGCTTCCGGTGCGCACTTGCGATTTCTTCTTAACATACGCCTTAATTGACTTTTCGCAGAATGTTCCAGGCTCCCGCGTTCTTCTCTCGTTTTCGACCTCGTCCGCTTTGCATTTAGCCCCAATAGCTTGTCATCTTCGGCACGGCGTGATTTCCGATTCTGTGTCCCGGATGAGTGTTATCGTCGGTCTAAATCCCGGTCTGCATCCACCGAATCCTCGGAGTCTACTATCCAGAATCCTGCTTCCGCTTCCCCGGCATCGCCGGCTGGAGAGACTGGCAAGGGCGACGACACCATTTCCCCACGAGCCAGTGCCGGAGCCGAGGCGAGTTTTGCGGCTCAGAATAGGTTCTCCGCCTTCTTCGATGGATGGATGTCAGGGCGTGGTTTGCCCGCGGCGCCCAACCGCAGCAGTGTCGTCGAGAACCGCAAGAGCATCGTGAGCGAGCCCAAGCTCGTTCCGCATTTCACCGGTGGTGCTTTCCCGGGCCTGGACACGGTCGACGAGGACCCGCAGAGCTTCGACGCTGCTGCATTCGAGGTCCTTCTGGTATGTCCGCTCCTGCGTTGCCATTAATTGAATCTATTCTATGTAGTCTCATTCATTTTGGATGTAGGACGACCTCGGGTTTAGAGGGGAGAAGCGCACTCCCATGTATGACCTTCCGCCAGTGCAGAAGCGCCATCTCCTTGCACAGGGTCTCCAAATGAAGCTCAAACCTGGACCAATGCGGGTGCGGGCGATGTAGCGTTGCCACCGAGTGCCACCGCCCCACTGCTCCGTCTTGTTCCCCAGTTGACCGGTGACGCTGGCCTTTTGCGCCGCTTCTCGATATTCAATTGGGCAGCTGGCTCTGCGGCACCAGCGGTCCCTGCTATAGCCGAGGACTCCAGCGAAGAACCGGATCCCGACGCGGGTGGGAGCGGGGTGGCCCAGGACCAAGGTTACGCACAGCTGGGGAACATGAGCTGTGTCAATATTCGGCCCCTTCAGCCTCACGGCACCGGTGGACTCTGGAGCGGCTGGTTGGGCGGGGGGTCCACGCAGACAGCAAAGTGGTATACGGACGGCCTGCGCACGAATAGAAACAGCAAAATGGACCTGGCGAGCGCGGAGCATCTGGGTTAAACTGCGCGTGCACCTTTCGACTACCACCCTGCTGTGGATCCAGGAGTTCGTGCGCGATGAGCGCGGTGTGGACGCCCTCGGGACGTGCTTTCCGGTGTTGTGGCGAATGGAGGCGGCAGCTTCAAGGCTCGGAATCGGCTCGAGATGGAGGCGAAGGCGCTACTGGAGGTTATTAAATGTCTGCGGGTGCTGATTACCACCGAGGTACGCAATAAATACGCGTATTCTGCCCTGCCAGTGCGTTTAGGCCTCTGTCCCTTTTTAGCTGGGTTCCAACCAAATCCTGTCGTCGCCTACCCTCATTACGCACATCGCGTATGCGCTCCATGCCTCTTCGCCGAAACTGTGCACCCTGGTGGCGAAGCTTCTCACTACCGTATGTGATCTCGCCGGGTCCAAGGCGGTGCTCGCCGCGCTGTCGGATTACCGCAACGCGTTCGACGAGGCCTTCCGTTTTGAGACGCTCTTGCGATCTTTGCGCATTCAAGACGATTCCACCGAGACCGAGAATGGCCTGGACTTCGCATTCAGTACCGAGGAAGAGGGCGTCTGGGACGCTCGAGCGGCATCCATGAAACTGATCAATGCGCTCACGAAGGGCCCGGATTTGCTCGAGGAGCGGATGGTGCTGCGGGATGAGTTTGGGCGGCGGGGCCTGAACGAAGCGATCGTGGCGTTCCGTTGCGTCGAGCCCCCCACGCGCCTGCTGAGAGAGCTGGACGTCTACGCGGCAGCGAAATTTGCGGACGAGCAGGATGTGCGGGACAGTGCGCATGCACGGATGGCAGGTTCTTCCAGCTCCGTCGTGGAGCAAGAACTCGAATCCCTGAGGATAAGGTGCGAGGAACTCAGCGATGAGGTACGCGCCAGCTTCGACAATGTTGATTTTTCTGCTGACTGGAGGCAGCGGACTGAGCTACGTAGTAGGCTTGATCAACAAGTCGTCGAGATGAACGCGCTCAAGTCCCTCGCGCTGGCCAATCCGGCGTCCCACTCCCACGCAAAGTCGTCCGAAAAGGCTGGGTCTCAGGTTAGCCTCTGTCCAGCCTTCTATTTTCTTCTATGTCTAAGAATTTCCCGTCTCAGCATTTCCACGGGTTGGTCCTGCGTCTGATTGAGAAGGAGAAGGAGGTGCAGAATCTGCAAGCTGAGGTTGACCGCCTCAAAGGTCGTAAAGTCAGAGAATCTGTAGGTTATTTTCGGCTGTGTTTGTTCTAATCTAACGTTCACACAGGAGAATAGGAACACAGACGAGATCCTCAAACTGAAGGCCAAGGTCAGCCGACTATTTCATCGCTGCGGTGATTATCTCACCTTTGCTAGAATGGCGAACTGGAGTCATCCGTTGGTGTGCTCAGACGGACTCTAGAATCTATTTATACTCGCTCTACCTCAGAAGAGGAACCTCGATATGAACAGCGGGAGGCCGAAACGATTGCAGCACTCATGACGTCACGAACAATCGACAGCATCAGCCGCAGGGACGATGAAATTGCGTCCTTGTCGGTTGAGGTGGCAGAACTCAAGGCAAAGCTGGCGGCGAAGCCGAAGACGGAGAAAGAATTCAAAGCGAAATCTACGCCACCGCCTCCTCCTGCGAGGAACACAAGGGAGCAGGGATCCAAGACAAAAATTCCACCTCCACCTCCGCCGCCTCTTCCTGCCGAGAACAAACGCCCATCTATTCCACCAACGTTGTCGGCCGTTTTGGACACATCTGGACCTCCCCCTCCCCCTCCCCCTCCCCCGCCGCCTCCGCCTCCGCCCCCGCCGCCTCCCTCATCCCGAGGTGTGAAATCCGTTGATTCCGATGGAACCACTTTCGGGATGGGTGGAAAGCCGAAGGCCGCTGCGCCTGCCAAACGGTTGAAACCGTTCTTCTGGAACAGGCTGGACGGTCCGTCCCTGACGTCCACGATATGGAGTGTGCCTTATTCCGGTGTCGTCTTCCGCGCGGATGGCTTGGAGGACAACTTCCTGCTCGATCCTACGCCTGTGGCGCCTTCTCAGAGGCGCCAGAGCTTTGCCAGGAAACTAGTCCTCACGGTGCTAGATAACGCAAGGGCGACTAAGATCGGTCTGTTTTCATGGTTTTATTTGCCGTCATCTCATGGTTCGCCAGATCTCACGTTGACTGCGATGAAGATGAATTCCTCGGATATCAAGAAAGCTCTGCTCGAGTTGGATGATGTAATACTATCTGTCCGAGACCTGAAGAACATGAAAGGCCATGTACCCAGTTTAGAAGAGGTGAGTTATTCTGTCCGATTTATTCTGTCCGATAGCCAGCTTCTCTCTGCGTCTCTCATCAGATCAGGCACCTTAAATCGATCGACGATTTATCGATGTTCTCGAAAGTCGACCAGTACTTGGCGGAGGTAAGTGTGAGATGCTGTAGTTGAACTTTATCTGAAAGTTCTCAGATCATGACGATCCCTCGGTTTGAAGAGCGGTTGCCTTGCATGATATTCCGTCGTAAAGTGGAGCTGAAAATCACCGAGTATCGACCGCAGTTGCAAATTCTCTATGACGCCGCCCAAGAATTGCGATTATCCTCGAAGTTCAGACAAGTGCTGCAGGTCTGTCTCAATACTTATCCTATTTTTCTTTACATTGATACATTCGCAGGCTGTTCTGGATGTCGGGAATACCGTGAACGCTTCCACTTTTCATGGCGGGGCTCAAGGTTTCCCACTGCATGCATTATTGAAGGTATATCATACTCAGACGCAAGAGAATGCTACTGACAATGTCTGCAGCTCAAGGAATACAAGGCTACAAGAGGTGGATCAGATTGCCCCACCCTATTGCATTATCTTGCTCGGGTCTTGATGCAGAAAGATCCATCCTTGGTCGCTTTCATTGGCGATCTCCCTAATTCGGAAGCTGCGGCAAGGGGTACGTTCTCAAGACTCTGATATTAAAAATCTCTTAATCTTCGGAATCAAACAGTCTCCCCGCAAACCGTCGCTCAAAATGTTAACCTTATGGTTGCTGGTTTGAAACAGCTCAAGGAAGAAATTGAGCAACTCAAATCAGTGAGAGCCGTGCCAGCAAACGACAACTTTATCCGTGTGATGGAGGTATTTATATCTGCCTCCACCTGAGCGTGTGGACGTCTGCTCATATACCCCGGCAGCCATTTGTCGCAAAAGTCGCTTCCAAGATCAACGGAATGAAGCACATGAGTGACGCCGTAGAGCGAGAATTGCATGCCCTGCCAGCGTACTACGGCGAGAGCCCCAATTCAGCGGAGGCCGTCAAACCAGAGACTTTCTTTCAGTTCATCGTGTCGTTCTCCTCGTCGCTTCAGGCAAGTTTTATTACTCTAGTTGAGAGGCATGTCTGACTTTGAATCTAGCGATCCGCACTCGAGGTTCATGATGCACACGCAAAACGGAAGCCGCCGATCAAGAACCGCCCAATTGCAGAACTCCTCGAGGAAACGGCCTCCGAATCTGTGAGTTCTCTGATTGATATTTTCGTTGTTCTCATGCGACCCAGACCGTTGATTCTGTGCAAGATTCACTTCAGCTTATGGCTCTAACTCCAAGAGGATCTCATGGGCGAGGAAGAGGCGAACTCGATCATGCGATCCAAAGTATGAGAGAGGAGAAACGGAGAGCAAGACCTCCCAGGCCATCGAGCAAGATATTTTTGGACGGAGGAAGACCACAGAGCCGCGTTTATGATTGATTTACGACCTACTCATGACCCAATGCCGTATTTATGGACTATTTAACGACTCCACACGACCTGTACCGCTATTCTCTCAACTGTTCACGACACATATTTAAGTCACGACTTAAAACAGTGTTTTCTGGTGCTCCGCAACAGTTTGTTCCTCACTAGTGCTGAGCTAATGCTTCCGGCCCCGGTTTCTCACGCTCCGAGTCTTTTTCCAACGTTTCCGAGTTGTCGTGTTATCTGTAAACCACTGGCTCGCTTGTGGTAATTAATATTGGTACCATCTTTAAACACTCATTTGTTCGAATTCTAACAGTGGATTGAATCCTTGATGGTGAACCGAATTAATCAGCGGCTGTGCAACCCTCATTCTTCATGGCGAGTAAGTATTTTTGACTCTACCGCTAGAATTGGAACGTCAAATATTCGAAACTACGGCGCTTTCCTGCCCGTATCGATCCCAGTCTGATACGCGTCGCATCGCGACTAAAACATTGGTAACAAACGCAGCTCCAAATTTCATCGTCTGACCGTCTCGTGCAGAGTTAAACCGCTCCTGTATAGAACACTTATATTCAACGTCGAGACGATCGATGGTCTTCCTCGTTGCGATGTAACGACATTCAACCGCGTGGTGCGCACGAAACCGGCCTCCTTGCGCGGGTCCAAGGCTCCAACCTTTTGTTTTCCGTGTATGGATCTGGGCACAACAAACGGAAACGATTAGAAAACATTTTGAAACGGTTTATACACGGTAATTTTCAGGGTATCAAAAGTACTGACCTGGAGCTGGCAGTACTCAGCCTCTGGGCTGCTAGATAATCAGGTATTGCTTCGCTTGTGACCTTCTTTGTATTTCAGTTCGATATATTTATGAAATTCAGTTCAAAATGGTGCATACCAAGACACTCGCGGATGGCCGCGGCGCGCTGTGAACTTGTATTCGAAAATGACAGCCCTGAATGGAATGGTCTAGCGACACCGTGAGTCGATGATTTCGGGAACCAATGCTGTTAAGTTAAAGTCAAACGTCCTCGAGAAGATAAGTAAGCACTGCTCAACGTGCCAAGCCAGGAACCACCGGAGGAACTGCCATATTCAGATCGTATCCCCTGTTGAGTTTTTTTAGGAGGTCAAAGCATGGATCTCTGCTGTTGAGAGAGAGTCTCAAGATCTCAGAGACAGTCCTAGCCCAAATTCAGGCGTGATTTCAGCGGAATTTTTCTTGGCACATGCAATTGAGTGCTCCAAATTTCTGAACTGTTTAAACCTTGTAGAAAAGGTTTATAAACCGTTTGAACCCTAGGCACAACAAACGAAAACGGAAACGGTTATAACCGTGTATAAACGTTTATACACGGAAAAGGTTGGAGCCTTACGCGGGTCCGTCCGTAATCTCATGACACGAGGTCTGGACGCCGATTCCACCATTGCCATCAAGACTCAAATCATAAATACCTGCACCGACATCGAGGACTTGAGTATCAGCGTCAGCGGAGGAGTTCTCTGGTTTACGGAGCCATCGCCCCCCGCCTTCGACATTTTACCCCTACGGCATCTCTATTGCGACCCCGGAGAGCTTCTCGACTTTCAACTCATTGAACCATTCAACCTCCCCGCATTTACCAATGCCACGCACCTGGAAATCTTCGACTGGTTCGAGGACAATGAGGACGATGAGGACACTGAGGCCGAGGCCCGCGCGTGCGTCACTGGACTCGCTGCTCTTCCGCGACTCACCCATCTGGCGCTCCCGTATTACGTTGCCAAGATCCATATTCCGATTCTTTCTCAGCTCTTTGAGGCCTGCAAATCCCTGTGCTCGCTCGTCGTTCTTCAACCACCGCCGGTCCGCCCACCCCACGAGATCGCACTCTTTCCCAAGCACGATGTGCATTTGGTCGTTCTCCAAGTGGGATTACATCATGAGATATTACCGATTGGCAAACTGGTGTACCCACCGGCGTGGATTGCTGGGAGCGCGCGGACAGGCTCATCGCGATGCAGAGCTCCGGGGACGTCAGCCGTGAGTCTCATCATTATCAATATTTGAATCTGTCTGGATTTATCGGATTTATAACTTGAAGGCTTGGTTTGAACGGCGAGTCAAGCCGAGTTCGTGTCCGACAGACATGCTTAATTTTATAGAGAGGGTGACGAGTCCTTCTCGGAATACAGAAATTGAATACATTCAATGAACTAACGAGTAGGCTACGCTTTGAACCGTTCCACAACAATTGGGAGCTGCTGCTGATTATCGACATGCGGCGATGCAACAACTCCTGTCATCCGCCATTTAATCCGGGGGTCTGGTGCAGAGAATTTGAAAGCGCGCAATAGAACGCAAAGGGCGACCTCTGAAGATGCCATCAGTGGGTATAGAAAAGCCGCAAGCTCCGCTGAACTCACTCATTTCAAGCTGGGCAAATTTGAAACCTCTGTCAATGGTTCAGTGTGGAAATAACAACAGACGAGGCGCGCACATGCAGCTCCTCCCACCGCCAATGAAGGTCATGGTGTTCCCATACACCCCACAGAGCTTTGTCGTAACTGAATTCGCCTTGCCGTTTGTCCACCGCTCGGGCTTGAATTCCAGAGCGTCTTCACCCCACATTTTCTTATTGTGATTCGCGGCGGAAATTGCAATATAGACTGAAGTCCCTTTGGGTACGGGGATGGAGCGCATAACCTTTCCATCCACGCCGGTGATGGGCGTGCTGAGAGGGAGGATGGCATCCTTTGTAGCTCTGAGGTCGTGAAGATGTTAATGTGGTCTGAAACCTTGAAACACTGGACGTACTCTCGGTACATTACCGGGGAGACGGGCGGGTACCTGTCCACGGATAGTTTCAACGAGAACACGGAGTTTAATACATATACGCACAGACGCAACACTTCGCGGACCACGCCATCGAGATAAGGCAGCCCGACGAGCGTGTCATGGTCCAGCTGCTCAGGGACGGACAGAATTTCTGCCCGTAGTTTCTCTTGTACATCCGGGTACATGGCCAAAACATGGAATATTCTGTTCATCGACGACGATGTAGTGTCCACGGCGGCGAACATGATCATTCTGCGGACACAGTCAGCACATGAATTTTCCTCGTACGGGAAATGAGAACGAGGTGGAAGCGACCAATTCGTCGTCCGTCAGATGCATTCCACTCTCTGCTGCGGCATTCATTTTCACTGTGTGGAGTCAATACGGAGCGGACAGAATAGGCTGTTGAGTACCGAGCAAGCTCATAATATCCTTCCCGTCGTCCACTTCCAGCTTTCCGCTCGCGATCGCGGCTTTACGATCCCTCACCAGTTCCGCAGCCGTCGCATCAGTAAAATCAACAAGATCCCGTAACTCATGTAAGGGAGCCAGCGGAATAACGTTAATCATGAACCGGAGGAAGAAAGAGGGAAAGATCTTTGTGAGGAGAGGGAGAAGAGGAATGAGCAGCTGCATTTTAAAAGCGGTGGGGCTGGGATATATGGTATACTTTCAGATCTAAAATGTGCCCCCTACAACACGAGAAACTCACACTAATTCCCTCAAAGCCTCAGCGTATCGGTCGGTCGGCTCTTCCCCCGGGAGCATTCGATCGAAGCAATAGCCGATTCCAGTGCGGCCAATCAGTTCCAATGACGTGCGGCGCAGGATTGAGTTTAGGTCGAGCTTAAGACTGTTAGACACATTGGCGAATACCGACCTGCGTGCAGGCCTACCGTCTGTGGAGTAAACGTAACGTGGGGGGCAATGAGACCATCTCGAGCCTGGCTCAAATTAGATATTGATTTTAAGCTCATTTCACAAATGGCACCCTTTGTGCAACATCATAGAATAGCGGAATCATTCCTCGGAGGTTGGCCGTGGAGAAGGCAGGCATCATTATTTTTCGGTATTTGCGATGCTGGTCTAGAACGGTGGAGAATATCCCCTTGCCGAAGATAAGAAGATTCATGCTAGAATATTATTATTGGACCGCCGGATTAGGTCAATATAGCAACGCCACGAGGGGAAAAAAAGACACATGCCAGAAGAATTTGGCCGGCTCTTCATAAATGTCCTGATCTTGGACGAGGACGCTGTAGAGTGCAGCGGGGTCGAAGACAAACAGGTGACGCTCCTGGAACGATCGAAAGTGGAAGTTTCAGTAGGTAGGATTCGATGAGAGGCCTCAACCTACTCCAAGCATCCCGTGAACTTTGACGACATGCTCGTAACTTTCTTCGAGCTGCCGATGGAAATCCCAATCGTCTGGATCGTGAAACTGAATCAAATTTCCTGCCACAAGTGTAAGACTAGGGCGTGTGGGAAGCATGGTCTCCGACCAGTGGTTATGGATGTTCGTGGAGGACCAGGAATGTTGTCCAGGACCGAGAAAACGCGCCGCAAGAGGATTCGGAGGCCGTAGGGAACAACGCAGAGAGCACATATAACAAGGATAGGGATGGAAGACATTGCGAAGATGGGTTCGATTTCTCAAGCCGTGTATCAGTATATATATTCTCCGGCATCTGCACCCGTCGCGGAAGCGAGTTCCACTTCCTTGGAGCCGACATCATCGCTGCTCTAAAGAAAGTCATCATGCTCTTTATAGAACTACGATTGTCTGTCTGGCCGTCCATCCGAAGCTTTTTCAATCTCCGCTGTCGATTACTTCGAT
The DNA here is from genome assembly GCA_029378395.1 of Mycena leptocephala. Classification (NCBI taxonomy): domain Eukaryota; kingdom Fungi; phylum Basidiomycota; class Agaricomycetes; order Agaricales; family Mycenaceae; genus Mycena; species Mycena leptocephala. Next base: position 41,928 of record JARJLF010001733.1, on the reverse strand, counting down.
GCCATATGATCTGATGGGCCGGCCCGTACGTGCACACCCGGTGCAGGGTGCATGCCGCAGTCCAGTCTAGCAATCCGCTCCACACAATCACCGTTCCATCGCTTCTCCTTCAGATACAATCGCGACATGGGAAATTCACCGGTCGCCGGCGGGAAATTAGTTTATGAGTACATCTCGCTCGGCCTCTGAAGACAGTCGACTGCAGTCAAATTGCCACTGTATAACAGCCAATTTGACCTCGAGTATTAGTGGGTGCGAAGCCACCGCGCTCTTGTATTTGATAAAAAGCCGACAACGAGAGAATCTCCAGAATTTTTTATGATTTCGGATTACTGACCGTTTCATAAATGCTATTGGTCGACGCCTAAGAATACAAGACTGTGAGCCCGTACATGGGCCGTGAAGAATGCCGTATGTCGTAAACGACAACGAGAGATTCCACGCCGCTCCACGTCTACCCGTTCTAAGACCGTTCCATTGCCTTGTATATGAGTATGAGGAAGAAGATGCGGAGGCGGATGCGGAAAAATTGCGGAACAAGTGATAAGTGAGGATGCGCATGAGACGTGTATGTGCGTGAAATAAGGAATAAGCAAACCATGCGCAGCGATTGCAATGTCCACGCATCGGAACTGTCACTGTGGGCCCGGCGAAACCGAGCGCGGGCGCGGGTGCGGGCGTAGGGGAGTCGGGGACATCGTCGATGCGTTCGATGTAGCCGTTGAGGGTGCCGCGCTCAAGGATACGGAAGCGGTAGGTGGACCAGGTCTCAACCATGCTGCAGGGCTCGAAAAAGTGGGGTGACAGGGGAAGATGAGCATGCAGACGAAGAGATAATGCCCTGCAACATTGTATCATAGGTACAGTCTCTACATACTCCCACTGCTTCTTTGCGAGGACCATACTTGAATCATTCTTCACTGTATTCTCCGTGTCTCCCTGCTTTATTTAGCTATGGACATTTTCACTACTTCTACGGTTTCTCTGGCCACAACATCAATGAATGCCTGGTTAATCCATTGACAATACCTTTCATATTTTTTACATTGTGTCCCATCATGGAATCCTTTTGGATCAGGATGAAAGACTCTTTAAAAATATTTTCAATAGATCCCACATGACTTTTCAATGGTTTTTCAGTGTCCTGCTATAGTAAAATTATTTATTATTTCCCAATAGCCCCTCCTGTGCGCATTTGTCTAACCGTACCGAACAGAAGGATGGTAGTCAGGCATTTAAGTATGTTTTGTCTGTCGAAGCAGTTGAATGCATGGGAGCTCTATGTCGGGAATTCGAGACCTACCCATATCTTCAGATTCTTCATCGGTGACAATCAGGCCATGCTTGTGTAAAGCTTGTCTCATTTGCTCGACCGTTGCCCTCAGGCTTTCAACCTCCTTGTTATCTAAAGGGCTCCAGTTAGCTCGAAGTATACTTTCCTATAATGAAAATAGACTTCCTATTTCCTTTATCGGAAAGAGCCGCTCGTCTCATTTGCTCGACGGTTGCTCTCAGGCTTTCAACCTCCTTTTTATCTAAATGGCTCGAGTTAGCTCGAAGAATACTTCCTATAATGAAAATAGACTTCCCATTTCCTTTATCGAGAAGAGCCGCTCGTCTCGTTTGTTCAACAGTTTCCCTCAGGCTTTCAACCTCCTTTTTATCTAAATGGCTCGAGTTAGCTCGAAGTATACTTTCCTATGATGAGAATAGACTTCCCGTTTCCTTTATCGGAAAGAGCCACTGCGATGAAGGAGAAGACCTGCGAAAGAACCGAGACCATTGCGAAGGTTGACACGAAGACACTAGTGATGGCAGTCCCCAGCGGTTTGAGGCGAGGCACAGTACGAATATAAGACATGATCGGCACACGAACAACATCCTGTTGTTCCGCGGTCCAGAGCGCGGTGAGGTCGGAGCTGTCTCGACGCGAGGTATTGGCACATGCCGACGCGTTCGGGGCGCTTTCAGAAAATACACCGGGAATGTACACCGTTGAAATACTTTGATTGTACATTTCGGCGGACGTGTAGATCTGGTTCGGCTGCGAGACGCCTAAATCCAGACGGATGGTATGATACAACGCCTGGAAGAGATTATGAAGAAGTGTGTTGAGACCCGCGAATGAGGTCCCATCCAATTCATCTGCTGCAAAGAAGTCGGGGTTGTTCCACGTTGCAATCGCAAACAGAGAGGCGCTGGGAAGTTGGAGAAACACAGTACTGTCGAGAGCTAAGAAACTAGCCGGAGCCTCACTACACGGTGGATAATCGAGGCTGAATACTTCGGTGTTCCACGTCGCGTCGCCACTGCCGTGACAATCACAGCACGGACGAACGGTTGTCTCAAATGCCGTTAGATTACCTGATCTAAGACGGGACTGAGCTGATCCATGGGGGACCAGTACACTTGGACCTGTTCCATTCGCGGCGAGTCTCCTGCAAATTGCATCAGCAACGTGATTATCATGATGGTTCACTCAAGTATGCACAGACCAAGCTGACCAGCTGCTCCACTGAAGAGGCCAAATGAAAACCGGAGGCAGATGCAAACAAGAGACCACACACCAGGTCGGCGTAGAGCATGACCAAGTTCGTGACTCGAATATCATGTGGATCTGTCGAGGATGATGATGATGCAGAATTGATGTCAAATTGAAATGACAAAATGTAGACGGTCGGTGTCCAGCATGTTATTTGAGCCTTGAAACTAATTGAGACCCTGGATCGACAAGAAGTAAATTAACATCCCACCGATGCCTGAATTTCTTCGTTGGCATATATCGTCATATTAGTCTGAGGTAGGATTCAAGTAGCACATTACGCGTCGAACGGCCGACTTACAATGTCACAGGAATCAGAAAGCGGATTGTTATAGTACGAAAAAGAGGACACGGGATGGGAAGTGTCGAATCCATCGTAAGCCCCCGTGATAAGGTAGCTGTAGATTGAGCCATTCGGGCGCATGATGTGGCCAGTGGTGAGTGTTTGTGGAGAGAACGATCCTGAATAACTGGATTCCTGGAGTATTGACGGCACGAGACCGCTTAATGGGAGCGTTGGAAGCGAAGCATTGGGGGTATAGGTGGCTTCGGTGACAATTGTGTACGCGGATAGAGGTACTACAAAACGATGATGGATAGTTGTCACAAAGAAAGGCGAACAGGACTCACCGTTTATCAAGGCAAGGATAATCGTCGCCACAAGGAAAACCACAAAGGTAACAGGCGTGGTCCATCGCCACGCGTAAGCTGTAAAGGTCAACAAACAGTTAAAACTGCAGAGTTCGTGAAGAAAGACTCACGCTGTGTGGGGGCATAGCCGAGACGATAGTTGACAATTGAGGCCAGAAGACCCTTCACGAGAGGCATGAGGGAATGGAGTAATAGAGAAGGATTCGACCATCGCCAAGCAGATTAAATGGACCTCAGAAAGCGGAACAGAATCTTGACGATCACTCAGATGGAGATGGACAGATTCCGTGTCGAGGCTAGGAATAGCACTATTTCTTTTTCATTACATCCCCCCTTTCGGCTTCGACAGACAGGACTACGGCGGCACAGAGGTTAACCAGAATAGCATTGCGCGAGGAACTGTCAGTGTTGAACACCCTGGCATGAGTCCTGACCAAGGCCTAAGCCAGGAGGCGGTGGCTACCGCTCAAAAAGCGACCAGGTGGAGGCGCCGGTAGTAATCTGGCTGGAAGCCTACAAAGATAGCTAATGAGTGACAGCAGCGCAAGTCGGGCCGCGTGCGGCAGCCGCGAGCCGGGTGCCGACTCAGCATTATTTAAATTTCTTCCAATTAGATCTGGAGACTTTTCATGTCCTCTGTCAGAAAAAAACTGCGTTGTAAGATAAACATGCGCAAAGGTCGAAATGCCCTTAAGCCTTGTGAGTACGTTGACCAAGGAAGAAACAGTCGTGCTCGTCCGAACGGCAAACCCGTTATGCCCTGGTATACCTACTCGAGATAAGCTCGTGGTTGAATGTAGACAGAACAAAATCACTTACAGCACTCCTCCTGACCGAGTGCATGCAGATTGGAAATTGTTGCGGAATCTAGTTCGGCTCCATCGGTTATGGGCAGTGCGGCGGCTATGAGGGTGCAATGCTATGCTGTCCACCGGGATTTCACCATCTCAAGGTACACCCCGTAATCGAGATAATTTTCGTCTTGACATCCGAAGAATATGAGACGTAAATGTGCAGCGACCGTTGTGCTCCCTGGGGTATTGGAAACAGTAAGGGCGGCCATCAAGGGATTGATCTCAGCCGCGGCGCTTGCGTCGTTGATAATTACGAGCTCGCAGATGGAAGGGCATTTTCGCAAAATCTCGGCCGTTGTATGAGCTATAGGGCAAGGGAGGTAGAGCCTCCGAGGGGAACACGAAGAGCGATCGAGAAAAGAATGGATAAGTGAGGGGAGTGTTGGATGTTGTGACCAATCAAGTGCGAGTTCCTCCAAAGCATGAAACCTAAGGCACTCCAAGATCGAGGCATCAGAGACGTATAAACGTCGTAGGTGTAGCAGGTCAATGGTTTCGCCGGAATATGGCCGATTGTCGTCAAAATCATTGGTGATACAAGCTTCAATAAGGTTTGCGGCCTGCTTCAGTATACGCGTATGCTGCTCCCACAGGGAGTCCAACCGGTAGCGGGTGAGCTGATGTCCCGGAAGCAGAATCAGTACATGGCGGAATTCATTGTAGATTCCAATGTCGACCAGCGAAGAAGCCGTCTGGGGGCAGTCGATGGACTGCACTTCAGCTTGGTCTTCAGGAGAATTCCACTGTATCCACAATCTCTTGAGTAACGGGACACAATCGCGAAGGGAATTTATTAAAGGCGCTATTTCTGGAGTTAATCCAATGCTGAGTTCCTCCTAACGTGAAGACTGCTGCGACAAAGGGCGAAACATGTGGACTTGAGGCACTTGGTCGCTCCATAAAAGTGAATTTCAATTTCTGGGAGCGCTGGAGTTGTTCTCGGCCAGAGAAGATGAATATGGAGATGAGGAATAATTGATGGCAATCCGCGACCACAACGACGTGCGCACTGTGGTCCACAGAAATAGTGAATTTCACCCCAATTTTCACATATTATTGGGAGAATTCACGGTAAAAAGTGAATTTCACGATAAAAGGTGGTGAAGATTTTCACGTACAAAACGTCCCTTTTCACGCCATTTTCAGGTGAACTTTCGCCATGTTCTGGACCAAAACCTGACAAAAGAATCCATGAGCTTTGTGACCTCGGTCCCCAAGTACCATTTCTGACAATGGTCAATGACGTGAGATTTGTTACCAACTACAGCAGCGTGTCGCGCTCGTCGGCGGCAATCGCGTCGGCGCGGGCGAGGTACTCGGAGAGGAAATCAGTCACCAACAAAGTCTCGAGGGTCTTGTTGCCGGGGTGGTCCTCGAAGAAGGAGAAGGGAAGTTGTCGCGGCACAGGGGACACAGGTTGCTGTGGTCGGGCGCGCGGAGCAGGCACTTTTCGCAGACCGTCTAGTCGGACATGAAGTCTAGCTCGTCGTCCAGCAGCGTGGTGACGTCGAGCTTTGGAGCATCGGCGGTGGGGCGGGGGCGGGCGGGCGGGGCGGAGGGCGGTAGTTAACACGGGAGGTCGGGGGAAGGCAGTGCGCACAGTGTGGTGGTATGCGCATGTTGTCGGGCCGCGCAGGGTGTGGCGGCAGACGGGGCCGCAAAGAGTTGCGCGCAGAGCATGAGGGTTCATCTTGGTGCAGTCGTGGCAGGCACCAACGGCCCACCACACTCAATGTGATCCCGCTCGGTCCGAATCGAACTGCTGCCATAGCTCTCAGGGCATAGTCGAGTAACTAGCAAAGTCGCTGGCGGCCACCGATGCCATGGTTATCGGCGGCCGTTGGCGGGCAGTGTTGTGTGTTGTGTACCAATGGCCTTGACAGATTCCGCCAATCACCACCGGAATTACCGAATAGCCGTGCAGCAGGTTTCACTGGAATCCATCGTCCACTGCCGCGAGGCCAATGAAAACTGCTAGATCAGACAGGAGAATATTGACTCACACTGTCCATAAAATAACGGACTTTCACTCCTTGCATTTTTGTGTCCTTAGTGGTTTGCGCGCTATTCATTAGAAATTGCAGATAGATTGCGGAGGATCCAAGGAGGAATGAAGTCTATTGCAGTAGGGTGAGGGAAGATGTAGTACCTCATAAAGTCCTCGTGTACTTATAGGAAACCAGCATATAAAGCAGAATGGGAAGCTGTAAATAAAGAGTCGACGACATTCAACCGCGTGGTGCGCACGAAACCAGCCTCCTTCTTGCGCGGGTCCGTCCGTAATCTCATGATACGAGGTCTGGACGCCGATTCCACCATTGCAATCATGACTCAAATCATAAATACCTGCACCGACATCGAGAACTTGAGTATCAGCGTCAGCGGAGAAGTTCTCTGGTTTACGGAGCATCGCCCCCCGCCTTCGACATTTTACCCCTACGGCATCTCTATTGCGACCGCGGAGAGCTTTTCGACTTTCAACCCATTGAACCATTGAACCTCCCAGCATTCACGAATGTCACGCACGTAGAAATCTTCGACTGGTTCGAGGACAATGAGGACGATTAGGACACTGAGGCCGCGCGCGCGTGCGTCACTGGACTCGCTGTTCTTCCACGACTTACCCATCTGGCGCTCCCGTAGTACATTGCCAAGAGCCAAATTCCGGTTCTTTCCCAGCTCCGTGAGGCCTACAAATCCCTCTGCGCGCTCGTCGTTCTTCAACCACCGCCGGTCCACCCACCCGACGAGATCGCATTCTTTCCCAAGCACGATGTTTGGTCATCCTCCAAGTGGGATTACAACATGAAATTACCGATTGGCAGACTGGTATGCTTAGTGGGGTGGACTACTGGGAGCGTGCGGACAGGCTCATCGCGATGCAGAAGTCCGGGGACGTCGGCCGTGAGTCTCATCATTAGCAATATTGGAAGCTGTCTGGATTTATCGGATTTATAACTTGAAGGCTTTGTTTGAACAGCGAGTCAAGCCGAGTTCGTGTCCGACAGACATGCTTAATTTTATAGAGAGGGTGACGGGTCCTTCTCAGAATACAGAAATTGGGTACATTCAACGAACGAACGAGTAGGCTACGCTTTGAACCGTTCCACAACAATTGGGAGCTGCTGCTGATTATCGACATGCGGCGCCGGAACAGCTCCTATCATCCGCCATTTAATCCGGGGGTCTGGTGTAGAGAATTTGAAAGCGCGCAATAGAACGCAAAGGGCGACCTCTGAAGATGGCATCAGTAGGTATAGAAAAGGTGCAAACTCCGCTGAACTCACTCATTTCAAGTTGGGCAAATTTGAAACCTCTGTCAATGGTTCAGCGTGGAAATAACAACAGACGAGGCGCGCACATGCAGCTCCTCCCACCGCCAATGAAGGTCATGGTGTTCCCATACACCCCACAGAGCTTTGCGGTAACTGAATTCGCCTTGCCGTTTGTCCACCGCTCGGGCTTGAATTCCAGAGCGTCTTCTCCCCATATACTCTTGTTATGATTCGCCTTTGGGCACGGGAATTGAATTCACAATCTTTCCATCGACGCCGGTGATAGGCGTGCTGAGAGGGAGGATGGCATCCTTCGTAGCTCTGAGAATGTGAAGATGTTACTTGTTGGTCCAAAACCTTAAAACATTGGACGTACTCTCGGAACATCGCCGGGGAGACGGGCGGGTAACTGTGCACGGATAGTTTCAAGGAGAACACGGATTTTACTGTAATCAAATATACGCACAGACGCAACACTTCGCGGACTACACCATCGAGATAGGGTAGCCCGACGAGTGTGTCATGATCAAGCTGCTCAGGGACGGACAGAATTTCTGCCCGTAGTTTCTCTTGCACATCCGGGTACATGGCCAAAACATGGGATATCCTGTTCATCGACGACGATGTGGTGTCCACGGCGGCGAACATGATCATTCTGCGAACACAGTCAGCACATTAATTTTTCTCGGACGGGAAACGAGAACGAGGTGCAAGCGACCAATTCGTCGTCCGTCAGATGCATTCCACTCTCTGCTGCGGCATTCATTTTCACTGCGTGGAGTCAATACGGAGCGGACAGAATGGGCTGTTGATTACCGAGCAAGCTCATAATATCCTTCCCGTCGTCCACTTCCAGCTTTCCGCTCGCGATCGCGGCTTTACGATCCCTCACCAGTTCCGCAGCCGTTGCATCAGTAAAATCAACGAGATCTCGTAACTCATGCAAGGGAGCCAGCGGAATAACGTTGATCATGAACCGGAGGAAGAAAGAGGGAAAGATCTTCGTGAGGAGTGGGAGAAGAGGAATGAGCAGCTGCATTTTGAAGGCGGTGGGACTGCGATATATCGTATCCCTTCAGATATAAAATGTGCCCCCTACAACACGAGAAACTCACAATAATTCCTTCAAAGCCTCAGCGTATCGGTCGGTCGGCTCTTCCCCCGGGAGCATTCGGTCGAAGCAATAGCCGATTCCAGTGCGGCCAATCAGTTCCAATGACATGCGGCGCAGGATTGAGTTCAGGTCGAGCTTAAGACTGTTAGACGCATTGGCGAATACCGACCTGGGTGCAGGCCTACCGTCTGTGGAGTAAGCGTAACGTGGGGGGCAATGAGACCATCTCGAGCCTGGCTGAAATCAGATATTTACTCTGAGAGCGTTTCGTAAACGGTACCCTTTGTGCGACATCATAGAATAGCGGAACCATCCCTCGGAGGTTAGCCGTTGAGAAGGCAGGCACCATTATTTTCCGGTACTTGCGATGCTGGTCTAGAGCGGTGGAGAATATCCCCTTGCCGAACATAAGAAGATCTAGACTAGAATATTATTTGACCGAAAGATTAGGTTAATGTAGCAACACCACGAGGGGGAAAAAAAGACACATGCCACAAGAATTTGGCCGGCTCTTCATAAATGTCCTGATCTTGGACGAGGACGCTGTAGAGTGCAGCGGGGTCGAAGACAAACAAGTGACGCTCCTGGAATGATAGAAATAGGAAGTTTCAGTGGGTGAGACTCGATGAGAGGCCTCGACCTACTCCAAGCATCCCGTGGACTTTGACGACATGCTCGTAACTTTCTTCGAGCCGCCGATGGAAATCCCAATCGTCTGGATCATGAAACTGAATCAAATTTCCTGTCACAGATGTAAGACTAGGGCACGTGGGAAGCATGGTCTCCGACCAGTGGTTATGGATGCTCGGGGAGGGCCAGGAATGTTGTCCAGGACCGAGAAAACGCGCTGCAAGAGGATTCGGATGGCGTAGGGAACAACGCAGAGAGCACATATAACAAGGATGGAAGACATTGCGAAGACGGGCTCGATTTCTCAAGCCTTGTATCAATATCTATATACTTTCCGGTATCTGCACCCGTCGCGGAAGCGTCCACTTCCTTGGGGCCGACATCATCGCTGCTCTGAAAGCAATCACCCTCTTTATAGAATTACGTGCTCCGAGTCTTGTATTTGATAAAACCAACACCGAGATAATCTCTAGAATACAAGCGGGTGTTCGGCCGTTTCGCGGCCTCGCATCCAGTCTGAGTCTTGAACTTGCATCCACCCTTGCTATGATCAATTCTTTTCATATGGATGTGGTTCGAATTAGATAAACAATCGCGGAAGATCCGCCAAAGAAGCTCATTGACAGATGGCGGAGTTTGAAATGGCTTCAGACAGACACACAACTCTCTTCTTATAAAATTACGGGTCCGAAGCCTTTTTAACTCTGCTTTTAGACTTTCCAACCCGCAAGTTTGGAGGCGCTTGTCAAGCGCCCACCGCCGCCTTCGGAATTGCCCTACTGCACTACGTTTTAGTGCCATTCATGCTGTCTTCTTATCAGAAGTCCTTAAGAGGACTTTAACTTATTTAACCGAAGTGCTGGGGCGCGAAGCGGCCCAGCGCGCTCTTGTAATTAGTGATGTTTTGGCTTGGCTTGGCTTCGAAACCCCGGCTTTGGCTTGGCTTAGCCTGGCTTTGGCTTCAGATTCTTCAAGCCAAAGCCAAAGCCATGGACAGGGGCTTGGCTTGGCTTGGCTTTGGCTCAAGCCGGGGCTTCAGAGACCATATAGTAGGCTGTCGTGTGGTAAAGATTATATGTATATATCAAATGTTCATTTCATAGTCTGGGTCATAATTGTCAGGGTCATTGGCCAAAAGACCTCCTTCTCCGAATCATCCTCCGCCTCATCTGCCAGAGCCGACTTCCGGAAGATCAAATCACGGCGTATCATACATTTGAGAACGGAACTTGGAACGTCTCGACGATGTCAGCCTTCAATCGGTTGCGCCGCTTACTGATTGTGATCCATTGCATTGCATGGATGTGGGAGAAAGAAGGCCTGACCGCGTCTGGTCATAATCCGGAGTCCGCGCCATCCTCGTCACTTCGTTACTTCGCTTAGCACTGTGGACCTTCGTGACTTCCAAAACATTGCGTGAAAGTTCGTAACCTCAGCTGAATTTAGGATAACTTCGTCACTTCCTCTGTGCACCACAAGTGCCCCGTGAAAGCTCGTCACTTGAGCTGCACGGAGCGTAACCACATGACCGCGGCTCTCCACGTGGAGAGTGGACGCCAGGCGCGAGCGTAGCACCCACTCAAGTTCAACTCTGTTTTGCAGCATAAAATTGCTGAGCACACACTTCGCTCCACGCCTCGTAAGTCGGGGGATAAAGGGGTCTGGACTTGTGGGGGTCAAGTGGTTCAACCTGGCGTGAAATGCCTTGTAAAAGTGATTGAGAGTAACTATTATGAATTATACAATTCCAAGGCTTCATACTTCAACTATCCTTATGAATTCTTATGACCTAGAACCAATTTGATGATTTTTTTACTCGTAACGAGACTACATCGTGCACCGGTTGAACACGAATTGACAAAATAATGCGAGCTGATGCGAGATCAGAGAGATGTTCAACTTGATGGCGAACCTAACTCGACAACGCCAGGGTCCCGCACAAGCTGAAAGAGTCAGATTTTACGAGACATTATTCCGTCTGACTTCTTGCGACTCATGACGTATTGTCTAGGACATCCTATCTTGACACACATTGACTTGACCCGCAAACCGCCTATGCGAACTAGAGTCAGATTCCTTGCAACGCTGCAAGGTCGCACTGTTTCCCCCACTGAATGAGTCGACATGATTGCTCCGGAAGTAAGATGTTTACACCTACTTACGCGTTGATCCACATATTGCTGTAAATTACTGGTCTTCGGCAAATAATATAAAGCTATCGGCGTAATACAGTAACAGATTAAGCCCAAGAATTGTTTCGTAGTTGTAGTTGTAGCTGTCTGCAACAATAATTATAGAGCTTACGAACTCGAACCGGAAATCAACGGCTGAGAATGTTCCGGGTCAACGATTATGTTTTGAACCATTTCAGATGACAGTCGAGGGTTGGCTGTTGGAAGTATGGTGACTTGTTGTGGAAGAGTGGAAACTGCTTAAACAGATAACTTTATTTGTTCAACCCTTCGAGCTACTATGTGTTGAACACGACTAGTATATTCAACTGGCTCAACCGTTCAGCTCAGTTGTTCAAGTGATGTTGCAAAATACTTTTCGCCGCTGAAGCATATTTGCTCGGGCACTGTTCTTGATGTCAAAATGGTGCCCTTTAAATACACGATGTTTCGTTACGAATTCAGGGGTACATTTCAACGCGTTAGGCCGGAGGTTTCTAGTTGCCATAATTCCACGATGGGAGCGACAAAGTTCACTCGCATCCAAGATACACTGCCTGAGTTCGTCGCTGTTGATCTGACATGCGCCCGGTGTACTTCATTGTTCATTCTGAATCTACTGTATTTATTTAAAGATATGGATCGGAAAATAATAGTAAGGCAATAATGTATCTATTGAATCTCAATGTCTGGTAAAATCGCGGTCCGCATTTCAGGGTATTCTCTGAGCATGTTCCGCCGCACTTGACGCCGTCCATCTCGATCCCCCACCCCCTCAGAGGGCCAAGCTTCAGACGTTTGGGGGGCGCATCTAACAGTTGACTCCAAGGACGTGGAGCCAGAACGTTTTCGACTGGGGCTCATTGCGCGTTCTGAGGTACCGATCGTAGAAGCTACCAGAGTTTCAGCTCATGTTAGTCTTGAGTAAATATCCCAGTCTCGTAGTCGTACCTAGTATGGTTTTTTCTGCGACAGTCACATCACTAGCGGATGTTGATACGTTCGAATGAGCTACGTAAGTTGCCAGTTCAGGTTGAATTTTTGCACACTAAGAAAACAAACCTTGCGTTGTCAAGGCTATATATCGCACCCGATTTAATCGCCGCACTTTTGCAGATTCGAGGGGTACAAACATGCCCTGACCCAGCAGAGTTGCCCTGCATGTCGTGAGAAGCCAGAAACGAAGTGAGAAAGCACCATTGCACCTTTGATTCTGCCCGTTTCAGCTTGAGGTGGCCTGTGCATCTGCAGAAGCTTTCTCTGCAGCTTGAAGGTCATCGTCTGCAGCTCAAGCTTGTGTGGCCTTCTCGATAGCGTGAACGTGGCGTGCATTGCGGCTTTAATACGTACTATGAGACACCTCATTGCGAGGATGGTGTAAGTTTTCGCTCTGAAGCGTAGCTTCAATCTCAGCCGCACACCACGCGTAGTCCGTAACAGGCGAGGGCGGGCACGCGACTGCGAATCGCCGGCAGCGGAGCTCAGTGTGGATGGTGGTAAGTAACAAAGAACAGCGGGATGGTTCCGTAATTCCGGCGACCAAACAGTACACTTACCACGCGCGGCCACCGAAGTGACGAGCTTTCACCAGGATGGAACCGAGGTGACGAGCTTTCACCAGAATTTAGTCCAGGTGACGAGCTTTCCCAGAATTTCGTTGAAATGACGAACTTTCACGCTTTCCCATCAAACTCACGAACTTTCTTGCTCCTAAGCGAAGTAACGAAGTGACGAGGGTCACTACTACTCCATAATCCGTCATATTTTATATGTGTATCAGTGACCCATTTATCCGTTCGGGAGTCGGGCAGTTGACGAGCCGCAGGCGTGAAACAAATATCATGAGGGTCTGAGGCAAGGTCGCAGGACATCAAAGACAAATATGATGTGCCGTTCACCGGGAATCAAATTCGGTTCGATTTGATCAAGTTCAACTTCAAAGATTCATTTGCGCACGAGTAGCATTTTTTGGCCTCCAAGCCACGGCTTGAAGCCCTGGCTTTGGCTTCGTAGACCTCAAGCCAAAGCCAAAGCCGTGCTCAAGCCAAGAATTTGGCTTGGCTTGGCTTGGTCAAGCCACGGCTTTGACTTCTTGGCTTCTTGGCTTGAAGCCAAGCCATGAGCATCAATCTTATAAAGAGAGATGTTATGATGATTAGGAGTACTCTTATCATGACTTTCTTTGATATCCTAACATGCACTCGGGGGTATTGGTCGACGCATGACAAGACTGTGCCCGTCCATGGGCCGTGAAGAATGGTCTATGTCGTAAACGACAACAAGAGATTCCACGCCGTGCCACATCCACTCGCTCTAAGACCGTTCAATTGCCTTTCATTGCAATTTGCCCGACATGTCAAATCTGGACTCACGTGGCTTCAGAAGCCGTCAAAATGCAGTGTACTGAGCTTTGACTGGGCTATATTTTAAACAACGCCAGTGAAATCGGGTGATCTAAAATTTTCTTTAACATGCGAAAAGTGCGTACACACCCATTTCGTTTGTTTAGTAATCAGGTCGAGGTCGGTCTAGATCAAATATACAACAATGCGCAGGTACGAGCACCTTTTTGTTGTACCGTCTGTTTATAAGAGACTAGATCGAATCCAATACACGGTACAATCAAGGATCATCATATTAATGGCTTCTTCAGTATACCTGATTTTAACTTAATGAACATAGTTTTGTAAACCAGAAAGAAACTATCACTAATTCGGCATGAATGAGCTGAGTAGATCTATCCAGTTTTTATGTGAATCGGGTCAGAACCAGCTGAGATATTGGGAATTTGAAAACATCCCAAAACAGAAATTTTCCGTTCGCGCCTTCGGTACTGCCAATAGCTGTAAATAGACCCTTAGATTTCCACTGTCAAAACGGAGGGCTAGCCATGCAAGCAATGATCTGCAAATTTTTTATTGCAGGAGACTGCCTTCATGACACAGTGCAAGTTTTTATCATCCTCCGTGATACCTCAAATCTAACTTCAACTACGTAGTTACTCGGCTCAGACATTATGTGGTCTTCAGTGACACCAGTGTTTTCACGAGCTTCCTCATTTGGGTACTCATACTGGAACCAAATTGGGTATGTTTGTTTGCGGTTTCACCACAGAAAGGCAGTACATAAGGGCATTTATATATACTTCAATATAAATGCTTATCATGACTCACCTGCACTTCAACACCGACTGGCGAGGCGATGAATGAATGATGATAAATCTAGCCGACCCTTCGGCGCTGGGCTAGACAGCGAGCGGTACATAATTATACGCTGGGTTGAATTTGCTTCCGCGAGTCGCTGACAGATTTTTGGCCGGTACGTGCTGAATTACTCCGACATGAAAGCGGATGCCCTCGAAAATGTTGGCGGGTTTACGACAGCGGCGCTGATCGGTCCCGTGGGCAATATGCATTTTGGAATGCCGGTACTGATACTGCGGCTGGGACCTTATGCACAGTTGACATCCGGTACACAAATGACAATCATAATTCTAGATCTGAAATTCGTGCCAATACTGAAGTCCACCCGTGATTCCGAATCTGAAGGGACAGCCCGGCGTCTACTTGGGACAGAAAGTCCCGCAGCTGCCAGAGATGTCAAGCATCCATTCAATTCAGAATAAAAAGAAGGACTCACAAGCCGGTCACCGGTGGGGGGAATGTCGCTAATTTGCAGCAGGTCGGCTCGTCGGATGGGCCTAAATGAGGGTAGGACATCGATCAGGATGCACATCGGCAATGGAATCAGTTAATTCATACAGTCCTGCGTCAGGCGTGTCAGCACAGGGGGAGGGAGGGGAAATAATAATTACTTCAGAGGTTTTGCCTGTACCGAGTGTCCGAGTTGATGAGTTGTTTACATACCAGGGATGGACACGTACAAACAATGTCTGAGGCTAGAGCGCCAGGTACAGCGGCCTGTCCTAAGAAAAGGATGGCGAGGATAACGGTAGAGAGTAGCTTGTGAAACATTGTATGGTTGAGGCAACTTGCTTGAGTTGCCACCTTTATATACGAACCCAAAAGAGAACTCCTTGGGGCAGGTCTGCCGGAAGTGTGATCACCCATAAGTTGACATAAATCATCTGCTGTTAAACTGAGGGAGCAATATATCACCTTGGAACCTGAGCCAATTTCCCGGTGTGAACCCCTTCAAGCCGTGTCAGGTCGTGTCTCCACGAGCGCTCCCCAATTCAAAAGTTGAACGGGAAACGCTAGAATGATTCGGGGACAGCGAACGTGTGCGTCACTGGGCGTGTTCCTGCACAGCTATCAACCTGAACTATACAATGTTTGTGACACTCTTTGGTTACAGTCGGTTAGGCCAGAACTATTCCGATTGCAAAATTTGTTGAACTGCTGCAGAGAGCGTATTGTTGGTGAAAGAGGGCTGCAGTCTGCGCGTGCCATTCAAAGTCTCCTCAGTTTCAAACCTCACAGAAAGCGCTTTTATTGCCAGTGGCCATAGCGATTATATGCTGCGAAAACTTGACAGGCCACCCGGAAGCGGAGCCGCTGAGCCGATTGTTCGGCATACCGGCTGCTTCAGATTGATCCCGGTCCTATGTTACCCGCCGTCGCACTATTCAATGCAGGGAAGAAATTCGCCTCGTCGACGAACCGAGCATGGAAGAGGAAGTCTTGAGAATCGAAAGGATCAATCACAATCGGTGAATTGATGAACCTTGCGCAGAGGTCTGAATAAAGCAATAAAGATTCACATTCAAGCGCCGTTCAGACCGTAAACCAAAGTTGAATGCTCTCGGTCCACAGTACGAGTATATTTGAATAGCAAACAGATTATTAAGGGCAAGAAATTGAGCACCAAGGAGGGCAGAAGATCAACATCCCCAGTCGGATTCGTAATAAGCCCACACCCGCAATTAGCCAAGATTTGGTAGGAAGAGATTCAAGAGAAGGTGATTCTGAGAAACCCGCTGACAAACCTGAAGTATGGTGGGCCAAAATAAAAAATCGGGCCAAATAATTTCTGTTTCAATTTGTGACCTGCCAACAGTTGTGCTCGGCAAGGATCCTGGTGGGAACTGTACCAAACTAAAGACACTGCCACAAGAACCTGACCGAGACCATACCGCAACACGCTGGCCACACGTAACTCTCCAACGCGTGCGAGGAAGGTACGATAAACCTCGAGGTACGATGCAAGCGGATCGGGATGTTCGTCTAAGAGCGAGCTCGAGATTACCCGACAGGGTGCTCCAAGGGTGCTCCCCAGACTGCATTAAGCCCCGAGATGGCGAGCTGTTTTTCGGCTTCGTTCCGACATTCCTCATATGCTGGTCGTAGATCTAAGCAGAAGCGCACATCAGGGATACGTTAGCGGCGGCAGCAGCGTCGTTGTCGCACTTCATGCAAGTTGCGACGCCTGGGATGGCTCTCCATACGACCCTTATCTTACGGTCACGGGAGTCCCGAAAGTGCGGAAATGAAATCCTCCTGATCAAGTTCGCCGTTCATGGATCGTCCAATCCAAGCCTCACTGTTTTTCCTTCACAGATAGCGAGACAAATACGCCCAGTCACCCCCCAGTGACCTCTGAGGTTATTACAGCCGTTGACCATACTCGGATTCCAAGCTCTTTGCGGCGCAATACGTTATCGGGGCTTTGAAGTCGCGCCTATATGCACACTCAATGCCAAAGGACGAACATACGAAAATGAAGCCAGAGCTCCTCTGGTGCTTGCTCAACGCCAACTGGCCTCATGCCAAGTCAAAGGGCAGATACGATTTTGGAAGTCCCTGGGGCTTTCTCTGGTTCTTCCCCGGCGCGGAATTCATGTGGATTGAGAACTTCCGAACTTTGATTTGATATTCTTGGTCGTGGGTTTCTCCTCCCTTCTGCTGCGAAACCTGTTGTCCTGTGCTGGAAGCCTGGACCCATGGTCCAGCACTGTGTTTGCATGATTTTTCACCGCCTCTGTGGTGTTGTGCGTTGCAAGTATGAACATTCGCCGTGGCTGAGATTGAAGCTCTTGTCCGTGCAATAGATTTTGAATCGCGCCCACACGCCCCCTCAACCACAAACAACGGGAGTCTTCCTGAAAACCGAGACAAAAGTTCCTGGCGTCTTCTCTGGCGCGCGCTCGGCACGGACTTCCTTTACGCCACGAAACCGGCATTGCCGCAGAACCCCAGAAGCTTCCCGCCTATAGAAGTTCCCGACGCTTATCTGGATTGAGAACTTCCGAAGTTTGATATTCTTGGTCAGGGATTTCTCCTCCCTTCTACTGCGATTACAACAATAGCGGTTATCTAATATCAAGGAAGGGATATTCGGCTCAAGCCCCTGCACTTCATGCATGCCAACATTTTCGGTGCATATCTGCGGTTGTTTGAAGAAACTGAGGATTGACATGCTAGCAGTCCTTGCTTTTGGCTGCGGAATACGTTATTAGCTGTTTCAAATCGCGCCTACATGGACACTCAAGGCCAAAGAACGGGCAGTTTGCTGGAAGCCGAGAAATAGTTCGAACCCACCCGACGTGACTCGGAGTTTCCCGACTGCGCAATTCCTGGTCGTGGGTTTCTCCCTCTAGCTGCGAGCAACAGTACTTTTTTTTATTTTGCTATAAAAGACGAGACACTGGACTCAAACTTCAGGCTGTATCTCTGTCGCAGTTATGAGCATTGACCTTCCTCAAAATCTAGGCGCTTGTCGCACAAATGGCTTATCATCTCTTTTCGAATTGCCTCTACGTGCACACTCAAGGCCAAAGGAACGGCATTTGGAGACAAAGGCTTTGGCGCCTTCTCTGGGAGCGAACTGCTGACTTCAGCCCTAAAGCAGGGCATTAGGTTCATGAAAACTTCCTCAAAGTTCTTTGCCCTGACTCTTCCCCGACGGCGTCGCCGCGAAGTGAACGAAGCCATGTTGATTCGCACTTCCAGCGCGCTATCTCCGTGCTGGTCAGTTTCTTGTCCATTCCGCTGAAAACACAACAGCATTTATTTCTACGGCGAATGACGAGGCATTTTTAAGACATTATCATTCTGACAGCACCCCTCTGCGATTGTTTGCGGCAGTAATTAGCTGCAGAATCCAATCTCTTGCGCGCACAGGGAAAGAACGGGCCCTTCGGTGGACACTGAGACATATATCTTTGGAAGGTTCTGAAGTCTTCTCCGGCGCTTCCTTGGGGCCGTACTGACCTGACACCATGCGGTCTCAGAGCTTCCGAAGTATGCTATCCCTTTTCATGGGTTTTTCTTCCCTCTGGTTGATAATGCAACCCTGCATGTTCTCTGCTACAAAAGGCGAGACATTCGGCTCAAACTTCAAGACAACGAACTTCAAGATCATGCTTACCATCGTTCTAGCTACCTCTCTCCTTGCGACCTCGCCAGCTTTGGTGACGGCGGCGGTTGTCTCTTCCACCCCTGCGCAAACCTTTGTTGGAATTGGAGGCTCCGGGGCCTGGTGGCCCAACGAGCTCTTCAGTTTTCCAGAGGCCGTCCGCCAGAACCTATCAACCTTACTCTTCTCGCAAAGCGGCCTCGGGATAAGCAACTACCGCTACAACGTCGGTGGAGGCGGAGTAGGCGTCACCAACCCGGTCCGCGCTCCTGAAACATTCTACGTCAGCCCGGGGGTCTACGACTTCAGCGCTGACCCGCAGGGCGTGTATTTCATGGAGCAAGCCGCCGCGCACGGAGTTCACTCCTTCACTGCGTTTGTGAACAGCGCGCCGCCCCAGCTGACTTCGAACGGTGCCAGCTGCGGAGGCACTTTTGTAAACGGTACGGCAGTCTGAAATTGTGTCACCAATAGGACGTGTATCTGAAATTTCACTCCAGGAACTGGCCAGGCCTTCGGCACGTACGTTGCCGACGTTGTTGCTCATTTCCGATCCAAGGGGGTGAACATTGATTTTGTCTCCCCGATGAACGAGCCGGATGACTCCTTTGGGAGTCCCCCTGCGTGCGCTCAAGAAGGCATGCAAGTGTCTGCGAACCAGTACGATCTTGAACCGTTCCCTGACTCTAGCAGCCACTGATTAGCACACGTGTAGGCGTTGAAGTGATCAACGGCGTCTTCGACGCACTCGAGAGCCGCGGTTTGAGTACTTCTGTAGGAATCCTGGCGGATGAAGCTTGGTCCCTTTCCCAGGCAGCATCGGAGCTATCCACATGGCTTCCGGCGGTGTCAGACAAGGTAATTCATTCCTGTGGTAAACTGTCTCCGTCTCTCTAAACCTGTGGTGCAATCTAGGTGGCAGCCATCGCACATCACATCTATGACTTCCCATCCGACGCTAGCTTAGCATCGGCGGTGGAAACTATCAAGGCAATCGCTCCCGGGAAGGCGACCTGGATGTCGGTAAGTGCTATTCTGCATTTCCGTACCAGAAGCTTTCTCTCACTGCTATTCAATCAGGATATATGCTGCTCCCTGGGGACGGGATCTGGCACCGGGCGCGGCTATACACAAGGATTTGATCCCACGATTACGAACGCTTTGATGTTCTCTGGGATTATGTTCCAGAGTTTCGTCCTTGCCCACGAGCCGGTTTACGACGTACGCATACACTCGAAATTCTGGGCTGCATTCTCACTGACCACACTTTCTGCCAGTTCTGGACCCTGGTCTCAAGCAGTGCGTTTTTTGATATCAGCATTAGTAGCATTCCGAATTCTAACTTCGTTGAATTAGACATTGGATGCTCGCCCCTCAGCGATGCGACGTGCGCAACTACCGTTAATTCCGAGGGATGGAATGTAAGTCATATCCCCTTCCTGTCGTGCAGTTATTCACATTGATTAGGATGGCTTGATCTACATTGACCCATCTTACGCCACGAACCAGAATTTCGCTCTCTGTGCGTTGAGTCGGGAATGACTTGTTTGACACAGGGTCTAACAATCTTTCGAAGATATTACGAAGCACTTCTGGACGTTCAAGCAGTTTGCGAACTTCATCAAGCGTAAGTGATATTTTCATGCTGCCCAATCCTTCTTGAATATATCCTCTGCTGTAGCGGGCAGCGTGCGCATGCCCCTCGTCGGCCCCGACGTGCGCCAGTGGATGATGGCAGTTGCAACCCCTACCACGTACAACCTCATCCTCATGAACCCCAACACCACCGACTCCACGCTGACTCTGTCCTTCCCTGACACCGTCTGCCCCGTGTCCGGCGTCCGCACGAGTGCGACTGAGGATTTCGCTAGGGTCGCTCCCGTGAAGAAGGCTGGAAGCAAATCGTTCTTGTTGCCGCTCAAGACTATGAGCCTTACGACCTATACATTCAAGCGCGCGGACTGTTGAGGGTGTGGAGGTGCTCATAGCGACGTCGAATATGTTTTCCCCCTGGGCTCGAGATGCATACGAATTCAATATGATGTGACTTTGTTACTTTCTCTAAGAATGAGTGGACACCGACTGAATAGTTTTGTTTTGGGACCCTCTGTTCAAACAAATCCCGGTGTGCTGCTGGCAATAGCGTCAATATTTGTTCGAGGATTATTTTTTCTTCCACACGCAGTCACTCAAGAATGTGAGAAAAAGAAGGAAACCGGGAAGGAAAAGTGAATGTGGGGGAAACGGAGATAAGAAAAGAGCTGTATGTGTATAATTGGAATTGAACGTGCAACGCAACACAATTATTTTGACGAACAAGAACGAGACGTACAATTATTCGCACACCCGTCCTTCCCTACCCACCTCTCACCCTTCGGCATCCGCCACCCACTCCGCAATCGCCTGGAAAGTCTCCCCCCGCTGGGGCTCCTGCACCCACGGCAGTGCCAAAAAATTATGTATGCTGTCCTCCGCTTCCAAATACCTCACCTTCTCCCCCAAATCCCTCTTCATCCTCTCATTCAAGACCCTTATCGAGTCCCTCAGCACCTCCGCGCCCCCAGCGGATACAAACGTGCGCGGGAAGCCCACAAAGCGCGCGGCGGCGCGCGAAGACGCGGGGGAGATGTACGCGTTCGTTTCGGCGGAGCCGAGCCCGAGGGGCCCGACAAGCGCGCGGGTACTCCATGCGAGGAGGTTCCCGCCTGCTGCGTCAGGTGGGGCGAGGTAGTCCGAGTGCGCGCAGGTGATGAGCGAGGAGTCGCGGGAGGGCGGGGGCGAGGAGAGGTCGGCCCAGGGGGAGCAGAGGAGGAGCAAGCCTGGTGGAGGCAAAGAATCGAGCCGGTACTCGACGAGGTAGCGCACGAGCGCGAGCGCGAGGTTGCCGCCTGCGGAGTCGCCCATCAGGATGATATCCCCTGGCGGGATGCCTAATGTGACGACGAGGTGGTGGTACCCTGTGAGCGCATCGAGAAGCGCGGTGGGGAAGGGGTGTTCTTCAGGGAAGGGCGCGGTGGATGAAAGACGGTACTCGATGGCGAAGGACCGGTGGACGCACGGGACGTGCTCGATCAGCCCGTGCGCGATGCGCGCGGGGATGTCGCGTGGGTGCGCGGACATACGTGTGTATGCGCCGCCGTGCAGGTGAAACACGGTTTTCTCGCCGGGCATGAGGGGGGCGTCCAGGGGGATTGTAGATCCGGGCTGGTGGATCCAGTACCCGGGCAGGCGCACTGGGGAAATGTCAGAGATGGAGGCCCACATTTGGACCTTCCCGACGATCATGTCTGGTGGAACAGGCTCGACCCAGACGGCGTGGAATCCTGGTCCAGGAACCAGGGCACGGTGGTCGGGAGACACCGTCAAAACTCCCACTCTGTGATGCGCATTAGAATTACAACCCAAAAAGGAGGATGGAAGGTACTTTTCGGAGACAGAATCCATATAGCGTACGAGTTTGACCACCATGGTACGACCCCAGCTCCAGGATTGGCGTGGGCGCCATGCGCTACGGCAGACGGTCAGCGGATGCGGGATAATTGGAGAGGAATCAATATTACCGAGGGATGCCAAGCAGAGCCCACCATGGTGCACGCACGAAGACGGTTAGTAGCTGAAATAGCAGATAGATCCCCTTGACTGGTTGGCGTCGCAGAGGAGCGTAGACCTTGGACATGATGGTTCACAAATAGAACTTTAGTTCTTTCGTGCTTAGAGTACATAGCAAAAATGTCGCAAAAAACGTGACGTGATTTGCTCATAGTGCTGACGTTGCTCCATCAGCCCCGGGCCATTCGGCCCAAGGGACCTCTATGTCATGAAGCGTTCCACATTGCACCAATACCGCCGATTTGATCCTTCGAATGCTACGTCACCAAACGATATCCTGCATATCTTTTTTTTTGGAGCGTTTGGGATAATAAGACCTGATATCCTGCATATCAGTCGTTCCATTATTTATATTGCGTAGTCTATTACGCCGGCTTCTTAATTACCTCGAGTAGTTTGTGCTGTTCACCGAACCTCTCTCTATATATGTCATGGAAATATTCTAACCGTCTTGTAACCATCCCTCAATGTGAGCTTTTAGAGTTTTTAGCTAAGTTACATTACAGTTGAAGAAAATTCAGGGTTTGAAATTGGCCAATAAGTTCAACGAATAAGCTCGACCAAATTTATTCGAGGTCGAGTAGATCTACAAAAACAAAAACAAAAAAAAGAAGAGAACAAATTCTGGTCAGCGCGCAAGCGTCGACCGAGTGAACACTGAGCCGTGCCTGTGAATTTGGAAGATTTTCCTAGGTTGTTGCAAGTGGGAAGTCACTGATTCCATGCTGACCTGGATATGACCTGACCCACGAAATTTGTACTGTATGTCTGAGGGTCTGAAAATTATCAGAGGTCTCTGAAAAAAATTCCAAGTCTATTTGTGACCCGCCGCTTGCCGGCCTTCTACCATCATGATAGTCAAATGCAAAGAGCGGTCACACGTGACGACTACGCAATGATGGCGCATCAAACTCCGCCGCAAATTGCCGGATGTTCATCAATTCAACCGACTGTCTCAGCCTGTCTGTACAGCAATGCGAGATACGAGCACCAGTTGATTGTTGGATCTGTTTATAAGAGAACAGACTGTATGGTCTTGGGATGAATTGATCTGCCATCTTTCTTCCTCCTTTGCATCATGTCTGTGCTTGTGTCCGCACGCTATTTACTCGCAGCGTAAAAGCCCGTCTGAGACAGTCGCGCAAGACCTATGGTGATTCTACTGATCTCAGGAAAATGAAGCGATCCGGATGGATAGTTGGAACGGCATGGAATTTAACCCGCGGTTGCATGCTAGGCGGGTAATGAAATAATCTTGGGTGTCAACGGGGATACAGGAAGCGTTAATCGATCCGAACTAGACGCACGAATCATTTCACGATTAGGTTGAGGCGTTCCGAGTAGTGATGTCTGGGCTTGGCTTGGCTTTGAAACCAGGGCTTGGGCTTAGCTTCGTCGGGCTTTGGCTTAAGCCAGGGCTTTGGATATATTTTCCAGTAGGCCTGTAAAGGTATGTAAAAAAGTCGGATAAATACTCACATTGAGCTAGACAACAGTCTGAGGATTCTCTCCAAATCCGCAATATCGACACAAACTGCCCACGGTCAAAGATCAAAATCTATTGATGTCCACACCCTCTTGATTCGCGTCGGATAGAATGTAAATTCTTCAGGGAAATTTTAGTGAAATTGACGTCGCCTCCAGAGACGTGCACTGCGAAATTCAGATTGGAAAAGGCGTGTGTAAGTGGATTTTATGCCACAGTCAAAGCCCGGGCTCCAAGCCCTGGCTTTGGCTTCGCAGACCTCAAGCCAAAGCTAAAGCCCTCACCAAGCCCTGACTTTGGTTTGGCTTGGCTTTGCGAAGCCAGAGCTTTGGCTTTCGGGCTTAAAGCCAAGCAAATCACTACGTGGCAGGCGCACCCCGTGACATTAAGCGAATCCTACCATACTTATGTTCTCGCAGGTCTCAGTCGTCCGTCGCCTGCCCCAGCTGTCTGCTGTTCCCAAGCGCTCTACCTCCAGCCCGAAGGAAGGTTTTGCTCCCGTCTAAGGGCTTTAGGTAAGTTTGCCTCTTTCTCACAGATGAATATGCTCATCGTCACAAAACTGAACTTCTGCTTGGAACTTCTGTGTATTGATAACAGCAGTCTTATCTCCTCTCCCCGCATTCAGGTTACCCTACTGCATCGCTTACAATGAGGTTGTCCAGAATGTTCTGAGATTGGGCTTAGTTTCGCACCTCTCGTCCGCCCCTTCCCATCCGCGGAAGCCATGACGATATAAACAGCAAGTGTCAAAAATACTCTTGAGGGCTAGAACAGCCCAAGGGAACTCCGTTCCCGATATGGTAGATTTGACACAAGAGGACCTAGGCCTGGTCTGCCAGATAGATTCCGGTGCTCTGTCGCAGGATGATGATGGACGTTCTAGACTCGGAAAAATGTAGGTGAATCACCTCAAGGGAGAGATGTGGCAAGAAGTGACCTCTGCAGGGATATAAAGACAACTCAGCGATCGTACAAGACAAGCAAGACAAATATTCAAGTGAGTGAGCCTTGTACTTCATCTTCGTCTATCTCTCCTCTATCCCATGTGAACTCTGCAGATAGTTATAGCTGGCCGTGATCAATGCGTGCTGTCCGGTCTTGGGAACTCCATAGGCGTCCTCACCCCATTCCGAATTCGTACTGGGTCACCACCGACCTGCTCGCCTGCGAGTATCCGTGGGATCCACGGGATCCTTCTGAACCCAAGCTCGACGCTTTACTCCGTGAATATTATAATTTCTGTACTGACTCAACCTCACCGCATTAATCTCGATTCTTGGTCCCTGACCGCGATTTGACATTCCTTCAGTACGTGTGAACTCCTCGTTAACCCGCACTGATTTATTTTTGTGCCTCATTTTCCAGCGGTCTTGAATGAAAGCGGACAATGATAACGAGGTATCCTGTCGCTTTATCTCCTATGAACCTATGCTCATTTCCTCTAGCAGAAGATGCTTAGCGCCTTTACCTTCACAACGACCGACTCTCTCATTAGTCAGAACAACGTACGTTTCGTGCAGATTCAGTCTGTGCAATCTGCCTTTTAAAAAGGATAACATCTATTTTTCAGTTCGATTCCGTTGGACGCGTTGACCCAACATAACGACGCCGTCGCTCCATGCACGTTAAACCTTTTTCTTTGTTCTTGCGTTAGCCGATACTTATTTATCCTAGATCTTTCCAACAAGAGGCGGGGCGATGGACTTCATTGTACAAGGCTTCGTATGAATGGGGAATGGGGAGGTAAGTAGAGACTAATTCTTTATATTACGACTTGTATGACTTGATATAAATATTATTGTTTTATGACCGAATTGTGGGAATACAAGGGTATGGGGCGCCTCGATAAGAGTGACCAAAGCACCTCATATGCGTGCCTAGAGCACTCCAATGGCGTGCCCCAAGTCACTCTAGTTGGAGTGCCTCGAGCACGCCCCGGGATGTCCGATTTGACCGAAAAGCAGTCCTGCTGGAGTGCCTCCGGTCACTCAAATGAAGGGGCTTGCCCTACTCCTTGGGAGTACTTTTCGGGCACTCCAAAGTAGATATTCGTCTTCACACAGTGTATGTATGTAAGCGAGCATCCCGGAGACTTCCAAGTTTGAGCACACCGGAAGTGCAACTCCAAACGCCAAGTATCAGGTTTGAACAAGCCTTAAGGTTGGACTGAAATTGAGCTGATATGGTGGTA
Source organism: Mycena leptocephala (assembly GCA_029378395.1). Taxonomy (NCBI): domain Eukaryota; kingdom Fungi; phylum Basidiomycota; class Agaricomycetes; order Agaricales; family Mycenaceae; genus Mycena; species Mycena leptocephala. The sequence goes on along the minus strand of JARJLF010001733.1, from coordinate 16,085 downwards.
GTACTAGTGTCGGATTGAGAACCATCCGAAACTGAAGCCCGAACTATGTGCATCATTATCCATCCTAGTTCTCATGGAAACCAATGTTCCAGCTTGATCATGAATCTCAATCGAAGTTTAAATGCCAGTAGAAATACTCCATTTGAACTGCGCGTTCTCAGCTGCCAACAAATAATATTCGCCCCAGTCACATATATCTAATTCTACGTCCTTCATTCTCGAATTACTTGAAGAAGCAAGTCTCAGAGGGAACACAAGTCTCGTGGGAGTTGAAAATTATAAAAACCATCAGCCCTTGGGATGTAAGAAATTCTCATTCCCATGATCAACGATCCCATGCCGCGCACAAAACGCCGCACTAGGATCTAGGAAATATCCAGGTCTGCAGCTGTACTCACAGCCCGGCTCCGGCGGCGCCCTCGCCGCGCCTTTGATCTGCGTGCAGTCGTTTCCTTTGCCCTGCCCCGAGTCTTTAAGGGGGTGTCGGCAGTCTCGCCTGCGTTTGTTGTATTTGATATATTTATTAACAGACTGCTTTGATTAATGGAGAGTGGGAAGATGCGCCGCGCAGGAAGTCGATGTCGTTTCAGTCGAAGCGTGCCAGTTGTTGCTCCGTCATTCATGTACTTAGGCTTATAGACTAGCCGGCCCGGTGATATTTGATGCCATCTCAAAACTGGACAACCTTTATAACTGTGAAGCTTCGATATATTTCCTCCCACAATAAATTTGCCGTGCCAAAGATGTCATTATTCTGGCTTTTGAGGACAGAACTTAACACCACGTCGGAGAGAACAAAAGATTTCCCGTCAATCAAGCGACCTCTGCGCTTCGCGAATGCAGCAGAGACATAATATTCCAGCGTAAATTCCCGTGAGGCCGAATGTGTTTCTTTGCGGTGGCACCCGAGAATCTCCTGAAGCCTCGATTCCCGGATGTGGCCGGAATGGACAACCATGACGTCAATTCCCCGGCTGTCCCCGGATCTAGACCGTCTCTCGGCCTTGCAAGTTGTCCCGGTCTAGTTCTCTTCAAGATGTGCATGTGGTGACGCTATTACAGCCGATGTCAGTACCGAAGGCGCAAATCAGAAAATTACCGTTTTGGGCATTTTCTGATGTCCACGACCGATTTGCCTATATCTCGGTGGGTTCTGCACATATTGCCTTGGAAATTAGCTAGATAATTCGGGCTAATTCAGCCGCTATTAGTGATAGAGAGAAAGTTGTAAAAATATCCTATACTCAGTGAAATGGGTCTTGGGGTCATTTTGGGAGTCAATTCGGCCTACCAGCATCTAGGCATGTTGAAATGACCTAGATTTTTGGGAGAGAGGATTTCTATGCATTATAAAGGGGGTGATAGATTCAGAATCTTCAAGATATTAGTTTATTGTGCTTGTAATGACATCCAATACCCTGAAATCAGAAAATATAGTAGTATTTGAATCTATCCCCAAGCTCTCGGCAAATGTGACTCTATCACAACATTTATAACATATAGAAATCCTCCCTCCCAAAAATCTAGGTCATTTCAACATGCCTAGATGCCGGTAGACTGAATTGACTCCCAAAATGACCCCAAGACCCATTTCACTGAGTATAGGATATTTTTGCAACTTTCTCTCTATCACTAATAGCAGCTGAATTAGCCCGAATTATCTAGCTAATTTCCAAGGCAATACGTGCAGAACCCACCGAGATATAGGCAAATCGGTCGCGGACATCAGAAAATGCCCAAAACAGTAATTTTCTGATTCGCGCCTTCGGTACTGACATCGGCTGTAATATTTCCTCGCTCATGTGCGCCCGAGACCGCTCCAGCCCTCGGCAGTTTTCGCATGTCGCCCAACGGGGCGTAGACCGCCGCTCCTCACTCAGGAATAGAATATTCCTGTATATAAGGCCCCCATCAGAGCATCTCATTCACCCTCTCAACTTCACATTGCACAATAATGTCGAACACTAAAGCCTCCACATCGCACCCTCCGGCCGACGTACACCGTTCATTCTAGGGGTCCGTATATGTTGAACTGACCCTTGGTTGGTCGTGAGCACAGGCAGCCATGGCCACCAATGTTACTTCTACGCCTGCGACTGCGCAGACCAATCCCGCGCCTGTGACCGAGGTGTGTATTTCTCGCGTCCATGGCACAGTTCGGTTTACAGATTAAATTATAAAGGAGCACAAAAAACACGGCCTCGGCGCCATCCTCGACAAGATCGTGCATCCGCACGGGCACGGCCACGGTGAAGAACATCACCACCACAAGGAGCATAAGGACAAGCAAAAGGAGGGCGACGCCGCGGCGGCACCATTCAATGCCCATGTGGAAGTCGCTGTGCCCGAGACAGTGAGCGACGGCGGGGCGCACCTCGCGCCGGCCGGGAACGCTGTTGGTGGGGTTCTTTAAGGGGTGGCCGTGGTGCTGGGGCTGTATCTCTATTGTTCTTTGTGGAGGCGGTGTGGTTTGGTATCGATGGCATTCGTTATGATATGTATAGTATGTGTACGACCATGATATGTTGTATGTTACAGTGTACTTGTACTTGTGGTCAACAACGGACTACATAATATTGTTTCCTTAATTCTCAAGTTTATTCCTTCCTTTAAATTTCCTTTCTTTCTTGTAGTTGTTGTCCTCGAGCCCGTGGCTAGTTGTGTGAAGTGCAGCCCGCACAAAGTAGGAGGGCAAAGGAAATAAAGCTTCATCAATTATACACTTCAAGGGCAAAAAGTAGTCTAATCGATACGTACTTACCTACGGGGGCGTACGGGAACGCTTCGGATGGGAAAAGAATTGGGGCTTTTGGACCGAGATCCACTCGGCCAAATTTGGTTCAAATTCACATTCGGCACCATCGTATCCGAGTTGCAAGAAGAGGAGTACAAGGCAACGTGCGCGGACGTTGCCCGACTCCGACCTACGGCTGGGATGGGTGGTGGTGGCTCCTCGGACAATTGGCAGCGGCCGCGCGCAATATTGATCTCAACGTTGCGGGTAAGAGTGGACGAGACGAGAAAATGGGTACGCTGAAATTTGTCTCTAGTGTCCTCGAAGTAAATTCAGGTCAAAACCGGTTCTTGTTACTTTGCCCATAGGCATCCATCCTAACATGCTTGTGATTGTAAGTTAAATTGCAGCCCGAAGCCGAGGGAACGTCAGCAAATGTGGGAGTCGAGAACGAAGTCCCCCTCGGGTAGAGTATCTTCTTTCTTTCTCTCTTTGGATTGAGGTGAATGCGCATGCGTGTAAAAATGTCGCTACAAGAGATATATATCGTACACTGCACAGCATATCAGTTTCTGTACAAAGCGTAGAGAATGCCACCCCAAACTCAAGAATTTTGAATAACCCCAAAACCCAGGAAAATTGAGTACCAGCCTTAAGTGCTGGCAAAATATGAATACGATACGCCACTTGCCGTATAGTATTCATATCCATATCGTATTCACCTGCCGGGGGCCGTATCGTATGTATAGTGTATCGTATTCGCGACTGAATATGAATATATTTTGAATATATCCGAATATATTCTGGAGTCACTTTGTTCGGAAAAAGACGTCTTGAATCGGGCCAAGACATGTTCTGAGTGTTCGACAATGGATGTCTAGGGATACATTGAGCATTTGGAGGTCAACTGACACACAGAAAGGATGATACCAATGGTCGGAGAGTCGAACATCCGATCACAACATTTTTGATGGTGCCAAATGGTTCAATGTTACGGATCCCAAGCTGAAGCAACAGCTCAGGGCATATCAGAACCAACTTTAAAGCTCGCGTAGTGGGTTTAATGATCCGACCTGTGCCGTTTGAGGTCTGCAAGCGGCAAAAAAACCACACTTTGCCGTATTCAAATATATCTGAATACGCCTAGGCTCATCGTATTATATCCGTATCATATCGTATTCATATCCTGGTGTATTCATATTCAGTCAGAGGTCCTGGGACTGTATTGTATTGGTATATATTTGAATATATTCAAAATATATAACTTACTTTCGTATCGTATTTTTGGCCAGCACTAGTATCAGTAGGACCTTTCTTATTGTCATTGGACGGCCTCAAACCGGCCCCGCTTGCCCACGCCCTCGTTCAGATCCTCATCCTCATCCTCCCCATCATCCAAATCGCGCGGCCGCTTCTCCCTCTCAGTCTCGGGCCTAAAGTCAGTTCCGCCACCGTCATCGTTGAAAAGATCGGCGAGGATCCTGTCGTACTCCTGGTCCGTGATGCCCAAGCTCGCGAGCACATTCACATTCGCGCGCCCGAGTCTGAGGCCATCGCCCGAGTTGAGAGTGTCTAGGCCCAGGCCGTACCCGTACGCCAGCCCGCTTTCGATGGAAGAGGAGTCAGCATCAGCGGGCAGCTGTGGAACCGGCGTCGAGATGCGCTGCTGCTGGATCACAGTCAAGTGCGCCAGGTGTTTCTGCAAGGCTCCGATCATCAGTGGGCGCGTGCGTGTCGCGGGGTACTGTAAGTGTATGCACCTCGAGCACTTCGAGCAGGCCGTCCTTCGTGAAGGGCTTGGGCAGGATGTCGTTCATCCCTGCGCCGCGTAAGCGAAATGGAGAATAAAACGAACGGACGGGCGGACGCACCATGGGAATAGTAGTTCATGATATCCGTCGGCCGCGAACTGCTCGTCATGGAGATGATAGGCGTCTGCAGGTCGAACTTCCTGATCATCGAAGTCGCGGACACACCGTCCAGTTTGGGCATCACAATATCCTGGACTGCGATGAGCCAGAGGAAGCAAGGGCGCGGGCGCGAGAAAGAGAGAGAGGGAGACCACACGCACCATCAACACCAAATCATACCTCTCGAGATTCATCTTATTCACAGCATCCACGCCGTCCACCGCGACATCCGTCGTGCACCCAAAGACCTGGAGGAACTTGCTGCTGAGTTTGCGGGTCACGGCGTCGTCGTCGACAAGGAGTACGCGAGGCGGCACAGCCCAGCCCGGCACGAAGGTCGAGCGCCGGATGCGCAGCGTTTGCTGCGTCTGAGGCGAACTCGCATTCCCGGGCTCCGTAATTACGCGCGGCACGTTCTGCTTCCCCGCCATCGCACGCGCGCCGTCAACTCCAAACGACCGATCCCCACCAAACTTAAAGTCAGACTCGTTGTTCCCACTTGCACGCGGCATAAGGTGCCCGACGGTATATACCTCCAGGCCCACGTTGTGCGTGTCCCGTGCAAAGAGACTCTGCGAGGTGGTGTCGAAGAGGGGGATGTCCAGGCGCGGTCTGGTGTTGCTGTTGTCGAAGACTTGCGCCTGGAAGTCAGCGTCTTCAATGCGGCCCATCACGCCACCTACAGGACTCTCGACTCGGACCGCCGCAGTGCCCGGGCCAGGGAAGATGATACCCGTCGCCTGCGCCTGCAAGTTGTGCGAGATCTCGCTCATCTGCTCCAGGGTCGCGCGCGCGACGTCCTTGTCCAGGATGCGCTGTATCTCCGGCGCCTCGAGAAACATCAACGAGCTGTCCCCCGCGCCCAGAGTATCATTCGCGGGCAGTTGGTTCATTTTACCTTCGCGCGAAACAGAATTCAGGAACCAGGATTAGGTGGGCATCATAATATAATGAGCAAGGAAAAGGTGGCGCTTACCCTTGCTATCACGCCACAAGTGCTGTACGAGCCCGCGTAGGATGCCGTCCTGCTGTGCCATGCTATGCTGGAAGGCGACCATCTGGACGATGACCTTGTAGTGGCTGCACTCGAGGGTGCGCAAACTCGAAAGAACGTCTTGGTGCGTGGCGCTGAGGGATGAGAGACGCGCCTCGAGGGAATCGATCTCGGCATTCTGGATCTCGAGCTGGTGGGCGTTGCTGGCAACTGAGCCTGAGGTAGTGGATTGCGGGTCTGCAGCAGCGCCGGATGTGAAATCGCGCCGGGGCTTGCGCTGGATGTTCCCCAGCAAGTCGTGACGCCCCGCGCGGAAATCTGGGTGCCGGAAGGTCCACAGCTGTGTATATACACGTAAGTTGCGTAACGGAAGGGGGTACTTGAAAATAATACGCACCGGCTCAGTCCCAAAGGGGTCGTCATCTGCGTTCTTGATTTTATGAAAGTCGTACTTGTTCAGCTGGCGCACGAAGCTGGTGAAATTAGAGTGTTTGAAGATGCGAGGTAATATCGACGTAGCGAATTCGTTTATGTCCTGCCAAATAATAATAATAATAATAATGTCAGTCTGCACCACGGCCAAGCTGGCGAGCATATGTATTATGCACTTTGACGATGAAGCAGTCGCCTTCTGGTGCCCAACAGATTACATCCTTGATACTCACGTCCTCCAACATCCTGTAAGCAATGAAAAAAAAGCGAAGGAGGGACACGTCGCCTCGTACATGCACTATGACGGTAAAGCAGGATGATTTTCAACAAGCGGTAGGTTGATTAACACACTTCAACCTATCGTCGGATTCATTTAGGATGATTTAATTCAACCTATAATTTAGGTTCAAGTTCAGCCTAAGGTTTTCAGCCTATTTATGGATTATTTTCAGCAGGTCCCCTCCAGCTGCTCAATCAACCTATCACGCGTTCAACCTATGCGGGGTTGAAATTAAGTTTTTGTGACAAATTAACTCAGAACCAACTCATTCCGTCCCATACCGGATCAAATCCACCATTGGGGCAGTATAAATAATGTACACCAAAAGAAATCCATTACTCCACTAGCTCATCTCCAGCCCATACAGCACGCGCCAGTCCACCGCTGCGATCTATGATAGCCCAATTACCACCTGTATCCTGGACACGTCCGACGAGCGATTGAACACTGGTGATATCAATAACATCCAGTGCACCATGTCGCGAATAAAAATGAGTATCAATGCCTTTAAGCAGGTGGTCATCTGGCTCCATAACACAAGTCCGAATTGCGGCGAGGATGAAGGTAGTAGGTTCATCAATTTGCAGTGCCGGGACCGCAGCAGAGAAATGCACACGGTAGATGTGAGTTAACTGCCCGTAAAATGTCTGGAGTTCGAATTTGGGCGAGGTGTTTCGGCGATGTGCATATACGTCGACCAGCATCTCGTACTTTTAACGAGTAAGAACGATACACTGGCGCCATCGGAGGAAGAAAATAGAACCTACCCGCACATATGTAGCATCTCGAGCATCCTCGGCCACAACTCCCATCATGCATGAGCGCATTGTATCACCTTCATCTGAATCGATCCGGCGCACTTTCCCCCATTCTTCGATAATGGCGTCTTTGAGGGCCCGATTCACCGGACCCATTTTAGCCCCAGTGCGTGTTGCGACTGCAGCAGCAATGGACCGCATTTGGGCAACTGTAACAGGAGTCCGCGACTTGGGAGGAAGCAGTGCGCATGACGGGTCTACAAAATATTTTGTTAGCGGCATTGGATCAAAATTGACGAATACACACAGAGAGGATCGGAAAATGACCCGGCGATTTGGCTAGGTGGGTCGCGCAGGGCAAGAACTTCACCAACGTTGTATATTGTCTTGATCTGCGTCAATTGAGCATTCTCGAAGACATAGCGGTCCAATGACGCCCAGGGGAACCTAAGACTTCGAATTCCTGGGCGTATTGTACCACAGAAACGCTCCATAGGGAATGCCCAATAGCACCAAACAGGACCGGCGAATTTGATCCCAGGAGCGATGTGTAACAGAGCGTGTACAGTCAGAACACAGGTAGAAAGTCTTTCGGGGTCGTATTGGAAGTACGTTCTAATAAATGACCCCTGTCAGCACGATAACCTGTAGATTCATTGACAGGCGACATACTCTTCGTAGACTTGAACCCAATTGATGAAACCAACTCGAATCTCTTCGATCTCTTCATCGGTGATTTCGAATTGCAGGCAGATGGTCAGAAGGCGAACAAGGTCAATGAAATGCTTGTAATACTTCTCGTCATCAAATTGACGGCGAAGAAGAACAGGGCCGAGATAGAGTGCCCAAAAGGACCACATCTCCGCAGAGACGTTCGATCGATCTGTGTGGATGTTGGGTACTCGACTCCCGTACGCCGAAGGGATGGTATTCGAGGCAGATGCGGTCCGTGATCCAATCGCTTCCCATATTGCTTTCGCCAGTGTGTACTGTTCCCCACCCGAATCAAGACCCTTGAACTCTCCTGTCCACAGCAGAATCAAGTTTTTTAGCAGGTTCTCCCAAATGAGATGCATAAAATCATATGGAAACGATCGCGGGAACGAGAGCGAGCCGAGGTAAGAAAGGATAGAAACCCCTTTGACCCCGGAGCGCTTCGCCCGTCGCTCCGCTTCCGCAGTGGTTGTCGCAGCCTCGACCTCCCGGCCCTGCGCAATGATCTCCGAGTGATTTCGCAACGGGAGGTTGCCGCCATCGTAGATTTCTACAGCATCAGCGTCATCACAGACATCCGGGTGGCAGGATCGATCCAACGGGACGTAGTGTGTGGTATTCCGAGATCCAGGAATGCGGAGTCCCACAATTTTACACATGCGACAGGGAGAGATGCCGTTGTGGCCTTTCATCCGCATGAACATCGAGACAGCAGGTATATCCCCAAAAACCAGGATCAAGTAAGCGCGCAACGCGAACAGCTTCCCGGACAAGATGTCGTATGCGCGCACTCCTTTCGCCAGCCTAAGGAACTCCTGGACAGCAGGCCAAAGAAACGAGTCGGTGTCCTTGGGTTTATTCGGACCCGGAATAACGCCGAGGGCTAGGATGAAGGCAAGATGAAATCGGATTTCGGGTGGAATATTATAATCGAAAAGGATAAGGGGCCACGCAGTTTTCTTGCGATGTTTGAAGGGAGCGAAACCATCCCAAGAAGCGCCAAGAGCAACATCTCTGGGATCAGAAAAGTACTTGTGGCCGCACTTCTTGCCATTGATTTCCACGAACTTGCCCAGCAAGGACCGGTAGTGGGTTCCGTCGAAAACGTCGGTGGTTTTCCCGGGTTCGTGCCGGTGCTGTGCACGATACTGCTGCTTCTCGGCCATTTCACGATTCCCCGCAAAGGCGACGAGGCGAGGAATGATAGGGATGTAAGTAAACTTTTTCCGTGGCTTGCCGTTGGCACGCCATCGCGGTTCATTGCAATAAGGACATTTCTCAAGGTCTTTATGCGGCCCGACGTAGCAGATGCATGAGTTGGTACAGCAGTCGTAGACTTCCGGCTTGAAACCGGCCAGAAAATTAATACGCGTTCGGAGAGCGTCGAGTTTGGGGAGAGGTGGATTCTGCGGGAAAGCATGGGGAATTTTTTGAAGGCTCGATCCGTCAGATTGGTTTGTACTTTGAAAGCGAATGCACGGCAAATGGCTAGATCGTAGTCTCTCAACTTACGAGCTAAGAAAACATGGGTAGTAAGAACCTGTTTCGAATTAATATTGAAGTTGGCGGCACACACCTGTTGCTGCCTCTGCCTCATACTTCTCTCCCAAATTATCCCATGCAGACAAGCCATCGTCTGACGCCTCGAAGTTGTCCCAGTCAAAGATGTCAGGATCTTCGTCTGAATTTTCTCCGTCGCTATCTTCGCCTCGCACATCCCCCTCCTCCTCTCCATCCTCGAGCTCAGATTCAGAACTTTCATCGGAGTCGCAGCGCACAAATGGCATCGAAATATCCTCGTGCACGACCTCTGGCTCCTCGAGACCATTCCAGTCCATGTCCACAGACTCTGGACTGGTGACATCCTCTAGATCTGTAATATTGTTGTCTATGAGCGCCCCTTCCCCAAAATCTGGAACGAGTCGACTCTTTACCGTCTACTGTCGAATCCATATCAGCCTCTTGAAAATTGGATGGTCCAGCAACGGCGTTCCCTTCGAATTCATCGGAATCGGCCTCAGAACTTGCCCGAAAAATACGGCGCTGTCTTGAAGGATGCGACACTGATTCAGCGAGATAAGGCCCAGTCAAAGCCCGTCGATGCTCGCGTTCGCGCTTGGGGCCATCTTCACCCCACAGCAAAGACATAGAACTTTTTCCTGCGCAGGCATCGTGTTCGCGGGACGCTGGCGCACGTAGATAAAGGAAAGTGACTGTATTTGGAAGGCAGTGCATGGTCCGAGCGTATACAAAACTTGACAAAACAAATATTGGAAATTCTCTCGAACCACCACCACGATCGCCCACCTGCGCAGGTCATTAGTCTCGAGTCGCAGCACAATGTCAACCGCCAAACCTCGTACTAGAGCCACCCCTAAAGTCGTCTCTCGTATCCCTCGCAACAGCGGCACCGCCGATAAGGAAAACAAGAACACGACGACTTTGGGACCCGCCAACGCCGGAAAAATGGATGAGGAGCTTGAGAAGAAGTTCAATATCGAAGGCCTGAACACCATTGACATTGTGTACGCACGTCAGGAGAACGATGTTGCCCGGGGTGCGTGAATCATATTGCATGCGAGTGCTGACCATTCACTCACCTCCGAACGCGTAGCCCGCCTTACTGAGCAAGATTCCAAGATCGCGGCCCAGGAGTTGCTCAACGTGCAGCTCATGCAAGAGCTGGCAGCTCTGAGGTCGCGCCTGGAGCCCAGCGATGTCGAGATGGACGAAGACCATAGCAACGCAGGCGAAAATCAGAGCAACACGTCTGCGGAGGATGTGGACAAGCACATAGCCGGTACGTATGACCATCTCAGGCATTGTGAAGTTTCTCACCTTCAAATACTTCCCCAGCCGCTTTAGAGAAAGAACGCGCCAAGAACGCCGAGCTCCAGCGGCGTCTCGACCAGCTCAGCAACACACACTCTGACCAACAGGAGGCTTCAGTCCCGAGACCTGCCGGTTCCAGCGGCAACAATTACAACATCCAGAACGAAATGCACCTTGGTGGTAGTCGGGCCAATCGCGAGATATACAAAGGCCTTGTGGTATGTCCAGCGTCACCTTGTATTCAAAGACTAATGATACGTAGCGTCACATACATGACCTTACCCTTCAGGCCGGCATTAATTGGGAGCTCTCTTGGTCCGAAGTACCAGCTGGTGACAAAGCCAAGCTCTTTGACGTTGTACGTGTTCGGGTCGACGTGCATGTCAGCTACTGATTTGATGCAGGCCCGGGGGCGCCATCCCATTCTCGCCAAGTATGCCAACGATTGGGCCACCGAGGAAATTGTCAAGCAATTTGTCAAGAACAAGCGTCGCTATGCTTACCGCAACGGCTGGCTTGACGTGCCGGAGAAGTACAAGTATCTCAAGACGAACTCGGCCAAGCGCGACCCGTCTGCATCGCGCAAACGGCGCACGGTTGCCACAGGCTCCACTGGTGCGGCGAAGGTTAGCGTCGCCATCAAGAAAGCCGCCAAAGCCAAGAACAGTAAGAAGATCAAGAGCAAGTCTAGCGGCAGCAAGTCTGGGTCGAGGGGCAAGGGGAAGCAGGTAGTGGTGTCTGATGAGGAGGACGACGACGAGGAGATGTACGCAAGTGAGAAGGATGAGGAATAGAAGAAAGGTGTGTGCATTGCCACGACGCCCACGGCATCACGTACTGACAGCCCTAATAGCCGCATTCGGGCTTCCCTTTGATTGAAATACCCTGCCAGCTGCGGTGTACTGTAGTGTCGTGCATGCACCTTCGTTCTCCCATACTTTTTACCTGCCCCCCGTTGCTTTTACGCGCTCCATCCCGTATCGATACACAATATATGCATTTCCTTTTTTGGACATGGCTGGCGATCGGGCTGAAATTACTTCGGTTTGAGGCTGATAAACATCCTAGAGTATCAACAATATATAGGTTGACAGTAGGATACAGGATAGAACCTGGGATAGGATGACTTTCAGTCTCATACCCGCTGGTGAGCTTAGGATAAATTCGGCCAAATTAGGATATTAATCAACCTACGCTGATCAACCTATGGCTGCGTAAAGTTCAACCTACGGGCGGTGAAAATCAACCTAATAACCCATTAATGTCCTCCTACTCCAGGTTGAAAGGTAGGTTGATTTTCATCCCGCGGTGCCACCTTAGAGATGCACAGCTTCTTTACAAAGTCGCTAGTTGAGTTTTCTGACATGATGTTCTTGTGGTTAACACCCAGATCGGGGACCTAGGAGGAGGAGGAGGGGGAGGGGAATGTATAACCGCTGTGGTCCCATGGCGTGGAGCAGAGCGTGAGACAACCGGCGGCCGCCTGTGGTGACGGGGAGATGACGAGGAGATGACGTACGCTCGCATTGGGCCTTTTATCTGCCCGGGAGCTCAGGCAAACGGTGGATGACATGGAAGAGCGAGATCAAAGTAGGTTCGGAGCAAGCCTGTCTCCGGTCCGGCGCGCCGAACTATTTCGGAATTCCCTGCGCAGCACGTGAATGTCACGTTTTGCTGAGAACGGCGGCTTGATCCGAACCTAAGATCAAAGAGACTTGCTCTGCCAGCTTTTCGTGGCACGTGTGCATTATAGATCAGATTATCAACGCACAGCCACCTGTCAATGCCGCCGAGGCCCACCTATCGCGCAAAGGGTCGCCATTCCTGTACTCTGCAGGTCCCTCCATTTTCTGCCTCTACAACGTTCTCAGGGGACTTCAGCAGCACCCTTAGTCGCAACGGTCGTCAATTACCCGTTGCGACATTCAGTCCGTAGCCATCCAGCCTTCGGGCATTCCGAAATCCAGCCCTGGGGCACCTTCCAAATCCAGCCTTTAGGCATTTCCGTCATCCACGCTCCGGGTATTCGAGGCTCAGCGGTATTCCTTCCTGTCCATGTGCAAGCCTCGGCGGAATTCCATTTGGGTCATGTTCATGCTGTAAGTGCGGTTTGGGGTTTGTTCTTGGTTTTGGTTGGATGCGGTATGGTGGAGAACGCGTCTAATATCGATAATTGATTCATATCTGTCCGTATGCCAGCAAAATTTCGCACGATTCCGACCACCACCATCAAAACTCGAAAGACCGCGATTCGCGCCGTACCGCTGCCTAGAACCCTCCGAACAGATAGCGTAGTGACCGTACAACGCCTCAAAGGCCGTATAACTGTCCTATAGCATCCAATGAGAGCTGGCCGCGAGTACACATTTTGCTTAAATCTTCATGTCCTACTCTATCCGGTACACAATTTTTCCATGACCCAGTTGCCAGCAGATGCGAAGTGTGGATGGGTGGCTACAGAAATCCACTCTGCTCCGGCCATCGTCATCCAAATTTGCCTACTGCCAACGCTTAATCTACATCGAACTTGAAACGCCTATCTGAACGTCATTCGGGACTCATGCTCGTAGCGATAGTCCTGCGTGTGAGTTTGTTTCATTCGGCACTTTTTTGCAGCCGGTATACGTTCATCCCAGGCACGGACTTGGAGCGGTCTTAATCAGACAGGCTCGTTGTCTGAAATCTCCGCGGATAATCCTGGTATCAAAATCAGTGCCTTGTTCCCCGTGTTATCCTTTGCTTCAAGTTCCTGCTTATTAACCATTGTATTGAAACGTTGTGTTGAAATCCATATAATACCGTCAAAAGCAAGCTGGTGTTATATGGTCCTGCAAAGCAATTCTTCAGCCGCTCACGACTTCAATGAGCACTAGGCGTGAATTTAGCTGTGCTGGAAGGCCAGCTCAACCAAAAATCGCTCGGAGAATCCATTGCTCATTGACATCTGCTATCCCCTGAGCTGAAAATTGTTTTGGAGTGCACACACCAAAGCCGGGATTATACCTTGGAGAGTCCGACGCTATCTGGAACCGCTGTTGCATCTTCCTTGTTTCCTCGCCCCCGCCCTCATCATGTTCGACCCCACCTCGACAGTTGGCTTCAACTTCGGGCCGTCCACAATGATTGCCGGCTTGGATATGTATCTGCAGCAGCCGCCAAACTGCTTTTGAACGCCGACCTAAAAAATCAAAGATTGAATGTTTTCAATCGTCTGCTGGATCTTTAAAGTCCCTGTGCTTAGCCAGACAGAACGCTATCCGACAAGTGTACACCGTGGTTCTTATTCTTGCTCTCATTGGCCCTGAGATCCCGAGGCCCCCCGACATTGTGCAAGGTTATCCTAATCCCAAATCTCAATTCACTGGCTCTGATTGTTCGTTCCAATTGTCACACTGTTCATTCGCCCGGCACCACAGTCTCCGCTCCAGAATCCCGCTCGAATCGAGCAAGGCAAGTAACATCAACACATTTTTCTTCTCCGCACCATCGTATACCCATACTTAGCACACTTGAATTAATTTGTTTTCAGCCCCATCTTCCAGCAGTTGCCAGAGCGAAGCGCTGGCATGTCTTGTACGCATTAATATTTATGAGTTGATACCTTACTTTGGGGTACGACATGGCGGCGAGATGTGCCGAAATTTCAATATGAGGTAGCGAATTGAGTCCTCATTGTTGACTGATTTCTACCAGATCCCCGCCGTACGTCATTACCTCCTTATCCAACCGCTCCTCGCCACACACGCCCCATCTGCCATAGCCACTGCGCAGCCCACGCTCAATGCCACTCTGTCATTGGGTAACTGGGACGTTTACGAACCTGTCCTGCTGCCGCCGAAACTTCCGAGGACGAAGATTGAAGCGTGTGGAGGCAGTGGTATAGGTGTCTGCCGGAACACTGGCGAGCTCGACTTTCATAGATCCCCGAACAGGATGTGAGGAGCGTGCAGTCAGGGATCCGACTCGGTATTCTTTCTGTTTAGCAGAATGTTTTCTTCGCCCGATGGAGTATTGTACGTTTATCCAATATGTTTGGGAATGTCATGTTATTTATCAGTGGGGCGAGTATTTTCCAATTGTTGAAACTCATGGTTTAAACATGCTCATTCTTCGGTTCACTTTGCGTGCGTCGGTTTTCATGACTTGCAGAAATACCGGGGTGATATATTTGCACCCTGCATCACAGAGACATTTGTACAAAGGTGGAGACTGAACGGTTAGTAGATTCGTGTCAATATTGCTGCGCAGCTGTAGACGCCGCCAGGCTGACCCTTGTGAGTTCATACCCGCGCCGGATGGCACATGGCAATGGGCGATGCCAACAGCAACCAATGGTCCGCTCGCTATGCGGTTAAGGAATCCTGGGACTCCAAGTATGCCTCGAGCATGATCTACTTTTCTCTAGAATGCCTTCATGAATAGATCACAGATCACCAGATTGAACCAAGCACCAAGTATTGGACAGCCCAGTAAAACGGTGCATTTACTATACGTTTGAATATGCTAGTACAGCGTGTTGTGAAACAACACTAAAACCACATAAACAAATATCTTATCACTCCCAAAAGACTAGCGCAATCCTCAGTGAGTTTGGGTCTGGACCGTGGTATGCAGCCAGCAGTTTGGATTGTACAGTTAACAACGAAACAAGTACTATGAGCACTAACAAAGTCCCGCAGCACTTCACTTGGCAAGTTACAGCAGTTATCTTTCCGCTGCGGCATTGGATGAATGTTTGTATGAGACAGATACAAGAAGGTATGACTATAAAATAGTTCTATCACTTCAGGGCAGAGTTTGTACTTGGGTTCACAAAATATCCCCAGCAATGGCTAATCCAATTGCTATATTGAGGCAAGCTGTTTTCCTTGGCAAATCTCTTTACTGCAGACTCTCCCATACAGCAGACCTAAACTGTCCTTGTTTAGGGATGTTTCCTTCACTTTTATAGTAACAGCTTAAGTGTTGATTGCAAGTCCAACTAATCAATCCAACAGCTAATGACAGGACTCTCCCTGACGAGTGTGAAGTCAAAGCAGTTGACAAGTCACAACCAATTCTCAGGTGGTTAACCATTTGAAGCTTAACTGATGAGTCCCTTGCTTGACAATTCGAGCTAACAACCAACTTCAATTTATAGACAAGTTACAAACAGAGATAGTAAATGAATCTCTGCAAAATATGCCTGAGGACACCCACGCCGATAGACGGTGCAATGAACTGGCTGTATGCGGGTTCTACAGGCTGCTTTTATAGTAATAGTACAAACGAAAGGAGATAAACTAGATATAGTAACTGAGATGTGGTGCTTGGTCATGTAGGTTTGTTCCCTCTTGGTTCTTTGTTGATCCCGCATGGTCTTGGAGCCAGGAGATCATCGGTTTTGACCCCTGCGGTCTATATTTGGTATATTGGCAATACCGCGGTGCCT